>LKNJ01001130.1:73043-105516 GCA_002120245.1 Maccullochella peelii
TGTGTGTGTGTGTGTGTGTGTGTGTGTGTTTTCACTCTCTCCTATCAGAATGAGGTGTTATGTTTTCAGTGACAGCTCGGACAGCGGTCAGCAGCAGTTAGTGGAAATTGAAATTGCTTTTCAGTGTCTACAAACTCCCCATTTCCAGGTGGATATCCTTTTAAGAGAATTCCTATCTTAGACACAGATGATGATGATTTTACGGGCTTAATGATTCATTTATTTAGTGTTACATCAAATTACTGGATTTACCAAGAGTGACAATCAGTCATACATCAAGTAATTAGCGGTAGAACTCCCATAATGGCAATACCCTTGCTGTTGAAGGATCCTATGCCAAGACAGTGAAGCTTAACCAAACGAGAGGGTGCCAATAGCATAGACCCTTTCCCAAAGACTCCAGCTGACGTTATGTCCACTGGATTTTTTACATTTTTTATTCTCATTTCTCAAATAAACATAAAATAACAAAATAAGGGGACTGTAGATAAAAATGATCATTTTGGCAAAATCTGACATGTATACATCATATTGATGTTAATTAATGTCTTTGTCTCTGATAAATAAACTATTAAAGTAAAGTAAAGAATAAGAAGAAACAAAGAAAGAAAGGACAGAGATGCCATATTTTTTAATCAATTGTAATTTTTATTTAGCCAAATTAGATGAACTACTCTACAATCTTTACCCTCTGGCAACTACAGAGGTACCCCAGGTTGTGAATCACTGCCCTAGACAACCACCTGAATACTTTAAGGCCATAAAAGTAATAATAATAAATGAGAGAGTGACCCTTTACACCTGTGACATTATGGTGATACTGATGGATTCATTTTACTGTTGAGTTTAGTTTTGGAAGAGTGGAGCCTAAAGATAACATTAAACTCTATTAATTTGTATCTACAGTTTATAATCCACCTCATGACCTCCTGACCACTGGATATTTTTTTAACAGACCAAAATAATGTCAATATGAAGCGTAAGAATTAAGTTTTACGGGTGTTTGTTTTACTTTGTTTTATCAAGGACCCCGTTAGTTAATGCCAAAGGCAATCACTGCTCCTCCTCTGAGTGAGCTGAGCTGAAAACGCAATTAGATAAACCTATAGTGCAGTAACAATTCACATAGCATTAGGGCAGCAGTGTTAAATAAGTTTAACAGACATTTGCTTGAGGACCGAGACAGAAGAGAAGTGGGGGTTGTTACTATTCACCAGCAAAACTGATCTTAATGAGAGCTGCATGCAGAAGAGGATAAGCAGCACTCTTCACCTTACATACCAAGACCCTGGCTGCTGAGACGGCTTCATTAAGCCCAGCAGACTATGGGCTGTCACTCCTGAAAACGGGCAAGTCGGCCAAAGGAATGAGAAACAACAACACAGTAATAACGTTGACATTTACAATAGGCGTCGGATATCATATCCAATTTCTCCCTGCACACCCTTAATTCCTTTTTAATTGCTTTTCCGTGTTGGTTCCGGGATAAGGCTGTCTCTCTTCATTTATGAAAGTGAAGGGATGGGGACAGTGGTGTGCGGGGGGACAGCTGATGGTGTATGTGTGTGTGTGTGACGAGGGGGGGTATCAGATGTTAAAGGGGGGGTTGTTGGTTGCATGAAAGTTGCCAGGCCAATACAGAGATAATTGGTGCCTGTTTCAAACAAATCAAATACTTTTTAAACGAGCTTTGATTAAACACTTTAGAAATCTGACTTTGTTTGATGAAAATAACTGTAGAATTAAATGATTATGATATACATGATTAATTATCCCGCAGCAAGCTACTAAATGAATGTGTTCAGAGTTTCAAAGGGTGGATAATGGTGCAAATGAGAAACAAGAAACCAAATCCCTGTTGTCATCAAAAAATATTTTTTAAAACTGAACATATGGGACCATTCATCACCACCGGTGAATTTAAATTGGGGGAATGGCTACAGAAATAGTTTGACATTTTGGGAAATATGCTAATTTGCTTTCTTGACACAAGTTAGATGAGAAGATTGATACCACTCTCATGTCATCAGGAGCCAGTTAGCTTAGCTTAGCATAAAGAGTGGAAAGCAGAGAGAAATGGCTCGACTGGCTCTGTCTAAATGATATAAGGTTTTCCTACCAGCACCCCTTAAGCTAGTAATAAACACATCTAGTTTGTAAAACTAGTGTAAAAACGACACGTTTTGGTTTTACAGGGAGTTATGTATGATTTTGTTATGTTTGCTGAGCCAGGCTAGCCGTTTCCCCCCTGTGTACAGGCTTTATGCCAGGCTAAGCTAACTTCCAGTATTAAGCCTTTTTCCCAAAATGTCAAACTATTCTTTTAATGTAATTAGTATTTGGGCTACATTGCTCACTCCAAAGGTAACAAAGATAATCACACGTAAACCCCCGTAAATCCACAACTACACGTTTTTGTATAGATTAAACAAACCACATATAATGTTTTAGATGTAATGGTAGGCAGTTTTTTTTTACTTTGGACAGAGTCAGGCAAGCTGTTTCCAGTCTTTATGCTAAGCTAAGCTAACCGGCTGCAGCTTCATATTTAATGCACTGACATGTGAGTGGTATCAAGCTTCTCATCTAAGACAGCGTATTTCCTTACATATTAACAATCAACAATTCCACCAAAAAGTGAGAAATGGTGGAAACGACCAATATTTGGAACTGCTCTTCCAAGCTTAACAGGAAATACATAAAAATACGCCAGTTTTGTTCTACACTTTTTAAAATTAAGCAGTAAACAACATCAATCAAGCATCAGGTCCATCTCGCTGCTGACTGACTGACGGCACAGCCCAGTGCATCACATAACTTGGCAACCCTGGAGTTACTTTTATCCAGCAGAGTGTGTGGTGGTTAATCAAAGCCCATAATTTCCATAATTCATGGATGCCCATCTGTTTGCCACCTACTCCCATGCCCAGTGCAGAATAAACAAATTCAGGAGAGGGGCCAAGGGGCTATTTAATGACAGCATCAGCCATGGCTTGTGCAAATATCCACATACACACACGCACACACACAAATGTAGTCTAATCAATCTTCCGGCGCAACTATAATTCATTCTAAAACACAATTGTTTAATCCATCTAAGGTGCAATATTTGCATCATAATTCACAAATTGAGGTTAACTAATTAGGCTTCATAAGTGTAAGAGTATTACTCATCCCCATGATGCTGTGCCTTTTAGAAGACTTTCAGATAACTCACAACTCACAGAAAATCTGTGATCTCCGTGCAGGCGGTTTCTCACAAAAGGGCTTGTCACACTACGGCATCGGATACAGATTTTCGTCTGATAAAAATCAGACTACTTTGATGTTATTGCAAGCGCTGGGACGGCTGGGTGATTGAATCAGCAGAGCTCAGGATAGAGAAAGAAGCCGATATAGCTTAGAGGGAAGTGGATTTGTTGTCTGAATTGGGGATAAATTCTCACCTAACAAACATTTTAGTAGTAAAGCAGCCAATAAAGAGCCAAATCTGACTTCTCCTCTGACGTGTTTTGGACTCGGAGCGATAAGACGCTGTATTTTCCCTATTTTACAACACTTTTTGTTTAATTTAGAAAACTATTTTGATTGACAACATTTGGTAACACTTTAGATTACAGCCCACAAATGACATTGTTTATACGGCATGTCAATAAAATACTCACTGGGTACTTACAGTACAAATATTTAAGTACAAGGAAAAAAGACAAGAGGTTACAGAATAAGGGTGTAACAACTTTGCGTTTAAGAGGTTAAGAGGGACTTTTCAACTCATGTAGTACCTATTATGTTAAATTCGTAATTAGTAGTAGTACAAGACATGAGGTAGTAGTGTTGATATTGTAATGAAACTAGTTGTGGTACCATCTAATGATCAAAATTGATGTTAGAGAACAACCTAGAACAGCTTTTATGTCCAGTCATATCATTACCAGCTGAGGTACTTTTAAGTGAAAGCCCCCTTAATGTAGTGTAAGTACAGTATGCAGGCTGTAAAATAAGGCAGCATCTTGTTCACCTATTTTACGCTCTGAGTACAGTGCAATTTCTAATTAGTATTTCATTGGTACAAAATATTTACCCTGTAATCTAAAGCATTACCCGAAAACATTTTTCACATCCAATCCTATTTCCTCCACAAGCCTCCCTTTAAAACACTGCACTGATTTAGAAAGATATCATTTTAAATACTGTAGTGGGTTAATGGCTGGAGGCTTGGTTGGTTGGTGCCTACATGCTGAGAGCTGCTGTCACTTTCTTTGGAGTTTTATTTCCTAATGAGATATACTGCATAATACATCACCAAATGTGATGCCTGCTAAAAATGGCAAACTATTAAATGTAATGATAGCACCTTATAAACAATAGGAGACAACGTTGGTTAAATAAAAACAGGTTGGATGAACTTAACAGCATTTAAGGCTACAAATCTTCAAGTACCATTCGGTGTGAGCGGGTCACAGATGTAATAAGAGCCCCTCTGACCCAGCTGTTGAGCTCCATTTAAAGTATTAAAGCAGTAATACACTGGGGAGAGACTGAGGGACAAATGACTTTTCCCACAAAAACACCTGGTGTGATAACCAAAGTTCTCCAACTCTGAAAATAGAAAAGTTGAAAATAAATCTGAAATCGGGTCTTATTTGAAGAAACTTTTATTCCAGTCGATCTTGGCAGTAGTCGGTCTGTCTTCAAACACAAAGCCGGCTGGCCAGCGAGCCGGGAGCGATTCTGAAGTTGTTTTTATCCTTCGCAGATTTAGAGGTCATCCGTGCTTTTATCTCATCTCGTTTAGACGACTGCAAAAGTCACCCTTGCGTCTCCAGCTCGTTCAGGATGTAGCAGCAGCTTTTCTCTGCTGTAAGTGTGAGTGCCAATGTTTCATAAGTAGCACCCCAAAAGAAAAAAACTGCAGTAAAAACAGCTTTGGTCGCTGGGTCCTCATTTGATGTTCCAAAATTGAAACAAGGTCACATTAGTCAGTTTGACGCGGCTCATACTGCTTTTGGTGCGAGTTCGGCCATTTAAAACAATAGTGCGTCAGACGCTTTCAGTGGCCATTAGCCTCAGTCTTTTAGCACGATATCATGTATGTAGCCACCAAATGCATATTTAAGACCCCTTTGCTGTGCATGGTTCTCATTTTCAAAGAATTCAGCGTGGAAACACTAAAAGTCAGCAGGAGACAGCGATTTCAATTAACTTATGGAGCTAACGTTAGCTTAATTAGCTAGCTAGCTAGGTAGCCTACCGTTGATAAAATCTGCCAGAAGCAGTTGTCATTTCAGCCGGCAAAATTGGTGGTCATCAGCTAGAAATGAGAAGACTACTTCTACGACCCATTGATTTCTAAAAATACTAAGAATTTTCTTGTGGTAAATCTGCCACCATCATCTTTGAACACAGCATAGCAACAGTAACTAAGGGCGGTGGGACTTAGCTAAGTCAATTTGTAGAGAAGTTTTATATCAAAATCTAGTGTTAAGACCTTAATTATTTTAGTTTGGGGTGTGGGTTAGTAGGATGCCCAAAAGCAAATTTTTGCGCCCAGGCCGCTATTAGGTTACTCTGGCCATGTGTCTAGCTAATCCTGTATATTTTCTATCTGAGAAATATGAAATGCTATCACCAATGAAACAAAAACCACAGTATTCAGCACTGTATAGCAGTTTATTCATTTATGGCATGTTTTTAAATATATTTTATTCGTGTATTTATATATTTTACATCATTCTTGAATATGATTTTCATTTATTTCATACATAGTGGCTGAATGATGAAGGAGAAAATGTGTTAAATTCTAAAAGCTAAAAAATACAGAAGGTGAATTTGTAAATAAACGATACAAAATTATAACGTATTTAACATACAATAATCTGTCGTCTAAATGTTGAGTTAGTGCAAGTCAGTGATGTTAGTCAAGTAGAGTTCATCTAACCAGCAGGATATTTACAGTGAAACGCTCATGTAAACACTTTGAGGGGTGTTTCAAGGAACAGGATTACGCTGCAAACCCAAAGGATTCAACTTCATTAATTACGAGCCAACAGAAACCGTTTCGAATACAGCCTCATCTCTCTCAGAACCAAATCACTGCTTCAGTTTGTTGTGTTGTGTCTAGGTGCTAGTGCTGCATGTTAAACTTGTCAAACAGCTGCTCAAGTCCCCATGAGAGCAAATATACGATTTAACTTGTCAAATGGCTTGAGACATCATTTACAGCACTTATCCATATAATTACTTTCTGCCCATTCTTGTCTGGGTAATTCTGTGTCTTGAAATATCCCTGAGCCGGAGCGTTTCTAAAGTAGCTTTCAAAACCACTTGATGGCTGTTTCTATAATGGCTCCATCATCTCATTTGTATATGCACTTTTATTTAAAAGCACCATTGATGGCACAATAGAATCCACTAATTGGCAACGTCTCAAAGCATGAAGCAGGAAAAAAATATACAACCAGCTATGTTGGTAAACCTATTGCGATGTTTCAATGCAACACGGATCTCCTTTACATCCGTAAATGTTGTCTTTGACAGAATTAAATGAAAAGGCAAGAAAATAATGTGCACGTTTTGCCATTTTTCTGCTAGTATACACTGAACTGTCTGCCTGCTCTTTACCAAAGCTCAAATCTTCATCAGTTTAAATGTCAACAAGGCAAAAAGAGACACAACAAACCAAAAATAAAATTAATCACAGATGAATTGTTGCATCCTTGGTAGCCACTAATTGGGAGTCCAAATAAACCAATCACACATTATTGCATGCACGCAGAGCTGCCTATTATATGGCAACATTAAAATCTAACCTTTCTAACACTCTGCATATTTCAGACATCAATCTACTTTAGAAAATAGTCCATAGACTGATATGATATGTAGACATTAGTTACATTTTTTTTTTCAGTTTCTTCAGGCATGCCATTATTCAAAACTCAGTCAACGAGAGCTGTGATTCCTTTATTAGCAGGTTACAGTCTCTGTGTCACAGCTGGAGTTGTTGCCATGACAATAGTACTGCATACTGAGGGGGGAGGAAAAAAGAAAAACAATTTCTGAGAATAGTTTGCCAAGTTGTGATGTGAATTCCTCCGGTTACCTTTGCACTGCAGAGCAAACAACAAAGCAAGAGCCCTCACACTGGAGGGAGGAATTCACTTTATCGTACGTTCACAGCACAAACTTCTTCTTAGGGCTCAAACAAGGGGTCAATAAGATATTGAGCTTGTGAAATGATAGTAATTTCAAAGCTTGTGTTTGTATATCTCACTTTGTAAACCTGGGAAAAAAACTGTACATGAGCAAAAATCAAAATATCACAGGTTTGATATACAACCACAGACTTTGAAATGATTTCTGAACATCACTGACCCTTGTTTGAGCTCAAGTATTCTCATGCAATTTGTGTCAGTTTCACCCTGAAACCCAGAGCGAAATCTCCCTTTATTCTGTGTTGAGAAATACTAGAGTTTGGTAAATACAGCAACATCCAGACATTTGTGGAATTGTAGCTGCATTGTTTTGAAGTGTTTAAGCCTTGAAAGAAACGAAGGCGTCTGAGGTGTATTGTCAACTTTTACTGTGAGACTTTGTGTCTTCTGTCTTTTCCTGTGTGGCAGAGGTACCATGATATAAGCGACTACTATTTGACTCAAGTCGGTACACTTCAGGGCATAAGTTGCATACAAAAAGTACATTCATCTAACTATTAATGTTTTTCACACTAGCTTTGGTTCATATGAGACATCTTTAGTTTGTTAAAATGTAAAAAAATCAGATGGAACTCAGACATAAGAAAACACTACGTGAGTGTAATACTGTTTTGTGTGTGTCCCTGCATGATGAACACAGTGAAACATGTCTATGTAGCAGCTCAGATTATACACTGAGAGCTCAGGTGCTGAGGCTTTGTTACAACACAGTATGCGCACAGTCATATATTTGACCCATGAAAATGAATAAAGACATAACATCAGAGCAGGAATAACTTTCACACAGTTAACTTTCACCTGTCTGAATAATATATGTTATGGCGCCACCCAGGGGTCAGACTGGGTATGAAGTCATTGTTGGCAAATTTTCCAGACTGGATTAACATTGCAGGCTCAAAAGGCTTCCGTCATCGCTCCATTCACATTTCAGAGCTTTTGGAGAAAATGTTCAACTGAAACAACGATGAGACTGATGGCTCTGCACCAAAGATGACATAAAACTAAACGTAGAGCCAAACTATTTCACCAAAAATGTCCAATAGTTGATCTATTTTCTCCTCTATTGCTTTTATATCATTTACTTTTATATGATGGGCCAAGATTTTTCCATTTTTGTTAAACACAAGAAATATAAAGCGAATATATAAATGCATTTCCTGTTAAAATCAATACAAGCATTCAAACGTATGTGAAAGAAAAGGATTGAGCCAATGTTGAGTTTTACTGACATCAGTTACTGCGACTAGGTATCACCTGAATTGGTGCCAAGTATTTTATCGAATTTATATGGCGCATAGTCCAGTAGCTACCTTGAGTTCTGTTTTATCATTAGCCTGGTTTGAAAACACCAGAGTAAGGCAATCAGATATGGCTATGGTTATAGCACAGGTGTGGTGTCGGTGTTTGTGCATGCTCGTGCATGAATTATGTTTACATGTGTCCAAACTTTGCATCCTGAAATTCCCCCCAGTTCATCATTCACAACATAAAATTAAAGTTTATCTGCACTGTTTGGTTGAAGCCTCCTCAGTCAACAAAAGTACATCTGCTGGCTTGTAGGGTTTTTTTATTCTGAGAAACTGGAGCTTTTGTAGACAGAGTGGTTTAGGAGAGAGACTCACCCATACAGACAGTAGATTAAATGTTAGCTTGCAAATGGACATTAGTTTGAGTCTCAGTCCCAGTAAGATGGAAGACAAGGCAGTGCAGGAAAGATGCAAAGCAAATGGAGGTTTTCTTTGTGATATCCCACTCATCCCCCGTGTAATGTTTTTGCCAACATCCTCCATACTTAGGGTTTTCCTGGATTTGGGTTTGTTTCAGTGCCTAGCTCAAGAGCATTTCAGTAATTTGGGGAGTCATTTCTTGGGCTTTCCAGTAATAAGAGCAGTCCTAGTAACATCAGGCTGCCCTGCTGCCTGAATAATGTGTCCTGTATAGTTTGGGGTCAGACATAGATGCCCTCAGGGTTGAGGCTGGAGGACACGGTGCTTTGAAGAGTGCGAAGGTCGCTGGGTAAGAGACGAGAAGAGCCAAGTCGTTTCAGAGAGCCAGACTCCACTTCTGTAGCAATCAACAAAACAGAAAAATAAGTAGTCAACCATCAAGGACAAGGGACACAACTGGATTTAACAATCTGACATCATATATTCTTGCCATCTAGGACAATGATGCTCAAGGACCTATCGGCCTACTACTTTGCTACTAATACATTTGATTAAACAAAACAGTTGCCACTGTAGTGAATGCAAGGATATCAAACTGAACTAGGAGAGAACAGAGAAAGAGCAGCATGTGACCAAAACCTTCTGGGGGATTTTTCTTTTGAGAATGAAAATAAGGATTTTCCTTTTGACTTATTGTAAAAGTCTTGCAGCATTTTCAGGGCTGATAGTGATTTGGTCCATGTAACAGGGTTACAGACTTAAGCTGTTATGGCACAACATTGCCTCAGCAGCTCAAGTCTACAGTCTAACCTGTCATTCTCAGGATGACCACAAGGTGGCAATGTGTACATACACATGTGAAGACGATACTGCATGTAAAGCACCTCAGTCAAAATGTGGTTAGCCATGAAATTTAACTTTTTAACAAGGTGATGGTAATGTGGCAAATCATGGAGTCTCTGTTGGTGTGTGCATGCATGTCTATGTGAGTGTGTGTGTGTATACGTGCCGTGGTTGTTTTCTCCTGTAAGCTGAGCGGGCAGCACGGTGACCTTGGTACCAGTCTGCTGAATGAACTGCTGCAGGTTGACCTGTCGTAGCTCTTTTGTCAGCTGCTCCAGCTCCTGCTCCTTCTCCTGTGACGGAAAAAAGAAAAATACCATGACAACTAAATGAGGTCTGTGCCCGGGCTGATGCAAGCAGGAGCCCAAGTGAAGAAATACCCTCAATGTGCATTATGAAAAATGGAGGACTACCTTTAAAATACAAAGAAATTACTACAGAAATTAGTCTTATAAACACTGGTACAGAAACATACCGATACCATACATAAATTCAGCTGCTGTGCCAAATTTGGATCTTTTTTTCTACCTTCACTCAACTGCATTTACACATTTTCGTTGTAACAGGTGGATTTAATACGTGAAAAAACAATAAGGGATCCTACTCTGCAGGTGTCATAACCTAGATGAGACAGCTAAAAGAGAAGAGTTAGCTCCCAGATGGATATGCAACTGCAGGTGAGGGATTGTGTACTTCTTCAGGCCCCTCTCTAATCAGGCGACGAATGCTGTAATACGCTCCCTCCCATCCCCTTCTCATTACCTCATGCTTCCCACACCCTACTGGACCTCGCCTGCATAGAGCACTTCACTTCATATAAGGATGCACGCAGCCAAGGATCCACTGCACATCCCTGCAAACCAGAGATTAAACTGCGCTTCACTACCCACAACTTAATGAGCTTAGATTTCTATGGTTCCACCTGTGTGCAGAGGACTGGATTTCCACACATACACACACACACACCCACTGCAGCTGAAAAGTTATCCAACTTTTTAATGAGCATTTTTAAAAACATTTCCTAAAATAAAACTCCTTCAGCATCCTCCACACATATTGGGATCTGCCAAGGGTGCTTTAAATTTCTGACAATTTTGAGGCTGTGGTGTTAGAAAAAAACAAAATAAAAATACTAAACAGTAGGATCTGAGCTGACCTGTAATCTCTTGCTGGACTGGCCAAGTGAGCGTTCCAACGCCCTGCAGCTGCTCTCCAGCCGCGCCGTGTGTTGGCTCTGCATTTCCAGCTCTGCCCTCACTTTCTCCAGCTGGGCTTGCACCTGAAAATCAGAGAGGAAGTGAAGAGAGAAAGCCAATGCTCATCACAACTTTTCAGGAGAGAGAGAGAGAGAGAGAGAGAGAGAGAGAGAGAGGCGAAAGAAAACTAATCCCCATAGTAAAGATGTAGGAGGACTCTTTCATGCTTTAATGTGCTTAGAACTTCACAATATGAGTTCCTTTGCTGTGAAAAACAAATGCAGTGTTGAGTTGCATTTATCTTAAGTCGTAAAATTTCATATATTTAAGACCACTTTGTAGCTATACACTTTGAAAATCTCCTTTAACTTCCTTTAAAAAAGATATATGTTATTACATAGGATTTAGAGAGCTGTAATTAATGTGTAGTGTAGTGTATGAACCGACTAAGAGTCTACAGCTATGCTAGCAGCCCTGTGAGGCTGTACTTGAGCCACATTAACCGCTAGTGTGGTCGGGAGATAAATGCAACATTTTGCCTTATTTGCTGCTCTGTATTGTACTTTATGCTCTGCTTGTTTTCGGACTTCTAATGTACCTCCTCCTCATTGACCTTCTGGTTGAGCTCGGCCTCCTGCTGCAGCCGCTCCTTCTCCACACCCGTCTCCATGTTCTACATAACAGATAATAAATTATATGGAAAAACTGGCATGAAAAAAATACTCACAGAAAACCCATAGTCATTCGATTTTTTTTATGCAGCAGGAAATCTTTTTTTAGTAGCATTTGTGGCTGAAGATCTACAGTGAGACTGAAGAAAGAAAAATACTAAAAGTTTTCATGTTGTTTATAAACCAAATAAAGCAGCATCCAGTGGAATTAGGTGGCTTCTCTCATACAGGTGACTCCAAGCTCACCTGTATGTGTGCTAAGTACTCTGAAAGCTTGGCCTCGCAGTCGCGTACACCGCCCTGCAGCTCGGCTAGCTGTTGCCGGAGTTGCCGCTCGCTCTCCTGCTCGATCTGCAGCTCGTTCTGCCAGAATTCCTCCTCCTCCATCTCTGCATCGTTCCTCCTCACCTGCTGCTCCAAAAGCAGCAGCTCCTCCTCCAGGTTTCCTCCCTGGCAAGTGAAAAATGATTCAACTTGAACATTTTCTTGCCCCAAAGAGAATATAAAATACTTATTAAAGATGATGCAGGGATGTAACAGGTCATTCACACATAAAGACTCAAAAGCTAAACTACAGAGATAAACCTTAATAGACTTGAAGACATGAGGGTTTAGAGTGCAGTTGTTATGGATCTGCACACATCTTCTTTCCCTGTAAGTAACAGCACTGGAAGCTGTGGTTTTACTCACTTCATTGGCGTCGCCGCCGGCCTCCTCCCAGTCTTGCAGCTTGGCCTCGCAGCCCAGCAGACGGCTCTCCAGGGCCTGGAGTTTGTCTCTCTGGAGCTGCACCAGCCGGCTCAGCTCTCTGGCTGGACTCCCAAGTACAGATGCTACTCCAACACCTCCAACCCTGCTCAGGTTCAGACTCACACCGCGCTGCTGGGGTTGTTTGGCTGGATGGATGGATGGATGAATGGGTGGGTGGAAGATGAAAGGATGGTGATTGGATTGTTGACAAGTACAAAGCAGAGAGGGAGGGATGGAAGGAAAGAGAATGAGGACAGAATGTACACAAATAACACAACTATCACTGACAACAGTATGCTTGAATATGCTACTATACTACCTTCAGCTTCTCTGCTTTTCCCAAATATGTCCCTCAGACCTTTGGCCCCTGCAGTGAAGGTCAGAGACTTGCGCTTGGGTTCCCTTCTTTTGAGCGAGCGGTCTGTCCCTGACGGGCGGAGCTTGGCCAGAGGTGGCAAGCTCTGCCGGTAGAAGCCACGCTCTGGGATGCGAGCCTGTCTGTCAGAGGTGGGCCGCTCGCTAACAGATGGGCCGGTTCGTTGGAGGATGAGCTGGACGTCGCTGGCATACTGACCCCACTTGTTGAGGGACACCACAGGGTTCTCATGTGGAGCCAGGTGACGTTCTGTCTCACGCCATTTCTCGATCAAAGTGTACCTGCCGGTGCGTCCTGGGACATAATTTAAAAATTTATACACGTAGTGCTTAATTACAGGTATTTCTTGGCAACTTAAAGAAAAACATATTTTCTCAATCAGCTTCTTACGATGAGTGATGGGGTCCTACATGAACACAAAATAATCTGCCAAAATTAGAACAGGTCTGGTTATTTTTTTGTATCTCTTTTTTTTCCCCTGTCCTCTTTTCCCTGTTTTGAAGTGGGCGTGGCTCAGTTTGAAACAGGTGATGTCTTCCATGCACCATTTAGCAACATATGAATCAAAATGTGATGACAGCTGTGGGATTTTTTGTTATTTCAACCTGATCAAACCACAAGATTTTATTGTTCAATTTTATGTACGTGTGTCTTAACATCTCTGAACCATATTGGAAGTAGGTGTTCTAACTTCAACATGTTATCCCTTGGATTGGTGTGTTTTGTAGACCCATAATTAAGTCAAATGAAACCCAGTTTCCGACGTCTTTGCATCACTCGAACTGCCCTCATCAGAAGCTGATGCTGGAGATTTAACTGATGATTTCAGCTTTTCTTTGTAATTGCTTAGAAAATGGGTTTCAACAGGGATGATGCCTTAGACTGGATCAACTCATGCATTCAATTAAACAACAATCTGTTGTAGCTGGTATTGCTCTCTCCTTGGGAGGTCCCTCTGACCCGTGGTGTTCCCCAAGGATATATTCTTGGCCCCCTTGGACACATGAGTGAAACAACACAATTCACTTTCATTGTTATGCTGCCGACACCCAGATTTATGGCCTGTAAAGTATCTTGCATCATTTAATGGCTTGGCTCTGTCTGATTTCATTCTATTTGTGTATGTTGTCATGGTGTAAACTCCCGGTGGTAAGAAGTGACTCTAAGCACGGTTTCATAAATGTCAAAAATCAATTGAGAGGAAAGTCAGAACAGATTCATTGAATTTTTACACAACTCTCCCACGCTTGTGCAGCATCCGTAGTTTCAAAGAACTTTACCAGCACGTTTAGTGGAAGAACTGCACAGTGTGAAAACTCAGCTCAACAAACAGTGATTGTGTTGGGAAAAGGACCAGGTTCAGTGGTTCACGGCTCTATGTGTGTGTTTACGCCTGCATTCTTGTCTGTACACATATAGATAAGAGTAAAACAGCGCCCATCCTACCCTCACCCCCGTCTTACACAGTAAGAGTCCTTGTAAAAGAGGCACATTCATCACTACAGCCATTCACATCAAAGTGCCCTGGCCTGGACAAAAGGCACAGAGAACACAAAGGACAGTGAACGCCATAACTCCTGCTACACTGTCACTGTGAAAGACACACGTGTTTTAACTCTGAGAAAAATCTATCTGTGGAGTTTAGTGAGAAATATGTCCATTTAAAAAAAAAAACAGTACACATCTCTCAATTTGATGAAATAATATTCTCACGGCCGTGGATTCACAAAGCTATATGTACAAAACAATCCATGCAATGACTAGCAGAGACAGAGTGTCAACTTATTTCTCTGCAATTGTATAGCACGTAAATAAACTAGTCTGCAGTATGACTCATCTTGTTTCGTGCTGCCCATTTATGGTGAAAATCTCTTTGTGCCCTCTAGTCACTTTTCATTTTACTGCAATGTATCATCTCCAGTATGTCTGACAACCTGCCTGGCCAATATTGGACCCAACCCACATCACAGACACAAAACAAATACAAGACAAAATATAATTAACACCACTTTTGTTTAAGTTTTTCAGCACAGGAGCCAGATGGAGAGGATCTCAACTCAGTGTTAAATCTACTCTTCTTGGTGGTGGTGGTGATTTTCCAAGACTTTGTGTATTTATATTGGGCTGTGAATTCCTCATCATGTAACCAATAATAATAATAAAAATAAATAATTCACTTTCACTGCTCATATTCTTTGATATTAGACCTTTTTCGAGCATCTACCACCTGTGAACATGAGAGATGAGCACACCCTTTCTCATATTGCAGTAAGTAGTTTTGAGCTTACCGATGGCTTGTGCCAAAGCAATGACGACTTCCTGGCATGTGGTGAACTCCGTGACCCCACACACGATGCGCTGCACTCCATCCACCCACACTTTCAGCTCCATGGCCTTCATCCAGAGGCCCTCATTCCTCCACACCACAAGGGGGTGCCAATAATGTCTTACTGTCCATCCTTACAGGAAAAAAGAAAACAATATTCAGTGTAATGAACTTTGTTACACTGTTTTGCATTTCAGTCGCTTGTAAAACAAAAACCTTAAAACTGCACTTATCAATACCTTTTTTTAACATTGGATCAAATTACTATGTGTAATGTGAAAGGGGTCGCTCATAGTGACACACCCACAGAGAGTTATCACCCAACTCTACAGTTCTCCTAGGCTCTACAGAGCTTTTTTAGCATGTTTCAGCTCATTCCACTTGACTTTGCGACAGCAGCGCCAACAATAATACCACTTGGAAACGCTGGGGGGGTAAACACTAAAAAGTTGTCTATTGCCACTTTAAACAGCAGACAGACAAAGTTATCAACTAGCTGGTGAACATAGTGGAGCATTTAGCAGCTAAAGAGTCAGATATTCCCCTCAGAGGTTGGTGGAGACTAAACCAGAGCACAAAGGAGAGTGAATATTGGACTTACAATCTCCAGGTGACCAAACACACAACCCAAAGCTAATGCTAACATTGTCTGCTGGAACTGTTTGTTAACATATTAGCCAATTATCAACTTAATAAAGGTGATAATATATATCAATGGTGTGTTTACAGCTTGTTGTGCTGCAAGTGCCCAAAAAAAAAAAAGAAGAATGAATGCAGGTTTAATAACTCATTTTGTTTACAGTTTACTTGAAATAATCAATTTGGCCAACAGAGTTTTGTAAACTAATACAACACAATATGATCATATCATCACAATACAATTCCACAAAAAGTCTATATTCCCAGCCCTTCGGTGCCTCAACCTCATGTTTCAATTAATTATTTCCTACACTTCCCAGAATAACTTTACAACCACCAGACAACACACTTATTACAATATGGATGGAAAGAGCTAAAATCTTTATAAAAATATCAAACAAGCACCACATGGTTGTGCAGAGTGACACCAGTTTCCTAAATGAACAACTTACAACGCTTGTTCTTCTGAAGTAGTTTTCCTGTAATGCTGCTGATAAACTGCTGCAAGAGCACACTTGTGGTGCAGTGATTGTGACCGTCTAACAGGCCTCATTCAATATATTTTTCATTTGCTGGTGTCAGTGCAGGAAAGCTTACAGCGGTCGCATGCAAGCAGAGCGAAAGCCATTTCAAACTGCTGACACAAGCACCTCAGCAGCGAGGCAGTCATTACGAACCTGGCAAGGCCACGACAGCGGGCCAGTGCAACAGAGCAGTGAAGGAGCTGGTGCCTAATGCTCAGACTTCTGCAACCCTACAGGGAGCAGCCCTCCTTTTTCCTGACTGGGCCATCAGCTCAGCTCTGATCCTTGACTTCCATATCGCTTGAGGCCTCCCTTAACAATTTAGGCGCCTTCCATCTTCATCACAGCAGGAATGGGACTCCCAATCCTCCTGCAATTTAACTATCGGTCCCCCTCGAGGCCTTTTCCTACTGAGACTGCATTACATTGCACACTCGTCTGCACTGAAGGCATCTGGTATCTGCCTATGGTGGAAAGCAGGATGATTTGTAACTCTAGACAGATACTGTAGGATGCATCTGAACCCAGACGCCTGTTACAGCCCAGTAAATGAGACTATACTCCTGAATACTGCTCAGCAGAATAGGGAAGAAAGGGGAGATGGTGAAATTAAAGAGAAAAGGGATAATGAAGGTGACACACTAAAGGGGCCAATGGATAAACAAAGCAAAGAAGGGAACACTTATGGGATGAAAAAGACATGAAACAACATGAAACAACTCCTAACTTCGGCAGAATACCACCTCAATCTACACACAACAGCACTACATTTACCTTACAACATAGAGTACAAAACTATAGCTTCAATTAACACTTTACTGGCTGAAAACAGTTTGTTTTTCCTGACCAAACTGCAACACATTCAAATATAGTCTGAAATTGAAAATGCTCATTCGAATTGTTAGTGAAACATGCACAATGCAAGTCATTTTTTCATTTTGGTGGTGGTTCAGGCAGAAAGTCAGGGCAGGAAACACGTCATGCTTACTGTGAGATTATCTACTCAGAAAGAAGTTAATTGAGTGAAGCCATTTCCAGTCTGAATTGGAAAAGTTTGACTTGAAAAAGTATTTCAACACAAACAGACCTTTCAGCTTAACAAAAGGTCTGTGACATGGTTTCACAACACAGTATCCTAACAGATGATGCGATTACGCCTTTAAATGTTCACAGCTGTGGTCGAAATGTTGTAATACAATGTTTATTCAGTGACGGGTGATACTGGAATGACACTGTGTTTTTATCCAGGAGGAAGAGCCAGTTGACACAAGCTCGTAAACCTCCCCCTCCGTCTCTCACACACACGGATACACACACTTGCCATGGGCACATCTGTGTGAGAAGTCGTACTGAAGCCATTCACTCCTCTGTGATACAATTATCATAAACTCAACATCAAAACAGAGCAAAATAAGCTGCGGAAAATTCATTTTCAGTTCATTCAAGTCCACATAAATACTGAGTCACTTGCTAATTAGAGACTTTAATATGCAAATGCTCCTAAATTAAAGGTGAAAGAGTTAGGCATTAAGCTATTAGAGGCTTCAGTGATTTTAGAACAGAAGCGGCATTGGGCATCATGTACATTTGCTTTTATAAAAATGGTAAAAATGACAAATGTTTACTACAGAGTCTGGCAGGACAGGGTGTCACATAAGGACTGCTTGGAGTGTCTTTTCAGGACTATGAATCACCTTTTGCACTAAGGTAACAGACTGTTATATTTAATTAAAAGATTATTCAGATCCTTGGAGACACTTTTTGGCCACAAGTGCAGACAGGCTGTGTCCCACTAAAATGTCAAACATGACCATCAAAACTAGAAAACACTAAGTCAACACTGATCTCGCTAATGTGTCTTCTTTTGTTGAATGTACAATTATTTTCATTCCTTGACTCACATGTTCCCACTGGCCCTCTGACACAAATATCACAACATATGCTAGTAGGTGTTTGCTTTTATCAGAAGCAGCGTAGGCGCAGGCAGCTGTGCAGAAGCAGATGTTCAGTTGTTCTTTAGTCGAACTGAGCGGGCCTATAGGTTTTTATACTTTGATCCTTGATGACTAGCCTTTTCACAACCACTTAGGTGAACTCAAAATCTTGTACCTGTGAGCTGAAGTACACAGGATACAGAAGCTGTGGCCTGGGAACGTAACGCCTCACTGGCTTCAGACTCATCAATGTCTAATCAAATTCTTTGTTCAACAGCTCTAACAATATGACCACTGCAGTCTGTTTCCTTGTGGAAATGAGCTTCGATTTTCTTTACCCTCCTAATAACTTCCAACACTTGAATCACTACGAGGCTTGCCGCGCCTCAGCCGCCCTTGTGGCTCCGTCACGACAGCCGTTGCTCTTATTGTTCTGAATTTTCATCAGCCTATTTCCACTTTTCTCTCTGCTTACATCTTTGATCTAAATCACAGTTACTTTGAAGCCCCCTCTGCCAGAGTGTGAATAAATAAATCATAAGAGCGACATGGTGAGTGTTACACAAATTAGAATGCTGCAACATGTGTGTTTCTATTTTGGTTCAGCTTCATTGTAAATGTATACTTCCATATTTAGTATCAGACCGAGCTAGCCTATACATCTCCACGGTGAGTAACCGCAGAACCTGTGGGAAAGGTGCTGCGGTTGAATTTCCTTTTCCATTAGGCATAGTTTAATAAACAGACTCAATGTTCCACATTCCAACTGCATGCTGAATCCTTCACGTAGTAATCCATTCATAGATAAGCCAGGACAGTCAAGTTCACCCTCACGCAGCACCATCTAACAGACAAAGTCACTACAGGTAGAATTCTCTTTTATAGCTTTGGTTTAGCCTTAAAATTTAATTCTAATCAGTGTGAGGCTGAGTATATTTTTGAGGTTGGTTTTGGTTGGTTTATGAGTGAAATGTCTTCACAACTATAGATGGTTTTGGTCCCCCCCCCCCATTCAGCATGAATTGCAATATTGGTTATCAATTTGCTTTTTCTCTAGACTTATCATCAGGTCAAATTTTCAATTTGTCCAAAACTTTGGTTTATGACCAAATACCAGCAAAACTGACGTCATTCCCTCCAGCCTCAGTGTTTAGTGCTAATTAGCTCATTTGCAGCTTGCTAACATGCTAATTAACATGGTGGAACATGGTAAACGTTATAAATGCTAAACATCAGCATGTTAGCATTGGAAGTACAGTGCTACATAACAAAACAGGGCAACCAACAGCAATGCAAAGAAGACAGAGCTAGAGCGACAAAGAATTGTTTTTAAGGGTGTAAGAGTCAGTAGAGGAGATAGAGTAGTATTAATTTTGATCGTGCTGATATGAGAAAATAGTTAAAAAGATGGAGAGGGACTCGGCTGTAGAGAGGAAAGGCTGCTGCTATCAGAACAAATTTCTGCTGTCAGACAACGTCTGCTGCCGCTATTTGGTTTCAGACATGAAGAATACTGTGTCGTCTGGGCTATGAACCATTGAGCTAAACTTAGTTGTGACTTCAGTCTGCCTCCCCTGAAGTTTCATTCTCAGGATGCCACAGGAAGGCCAAGCTAGGGAGGGGACACAGTGTGGCAAAAGTGTTTTATATGCATTTCCCCAAACATGGATGGTAATTCATAAGACACAAATACCACTGAAAGCTCATTTAACATCTCTGAGATAAAAAGGTACAAAGATATTAAAATAGAAAAATGTAAAAGAAAAGCTTTTAATGACACTGCAACTACAAGTCAAGGGTTTAAATGCAAAATACTGCACCCACCAAAGAGTTAATTTCCTGCCTTGCTTCAGCCCAGTGCTCTCCCAGTCCATCACTTGATTAAACTTTAGCAAACTCATTGATTAGGTTTGAACTCCTGACCCTGACTTACTTCTCCAGCAGTCTGCCGACAACAAACAGAACAGAATAATGTTGCCATTAACTGCCATAAAATTATGATTTCTGGCAAAAAGAAATCCAAATGTACACTCCAATGGCACAACCCCAATGTAAAACATTATTGTATGTTTTGCAAAGTGCACTAATGTCACTGTAAAAATATAATCATTTGGGAAAACCCTAAAAAGTACGAATACTACATTCTGCTTAATTTATCTATACTTCCATGTGAACTCATGTATGAACAATATACTTGAAGTGTTATTTTTGACAAACAATGAATTATGTATTAATGATATCTAATTATCAAAGTATACTCAAATACATTTATTTCAGCTATTTTGAGACACTATTAAGTTGTACATATTTTTGTACTGATGCTGTACTTTGTATATACCGAAAATACATTTTCTTCCACTTTTAGGATAACTACTAATACACATAATTAATACAAAGAAATATATGTAATATTATAATTAAATTATGTTAAAAAAAATGAAAATGAAAAATGTATCTGATTAACTTGTAAGTGTCTACATTTAGTACCAAAAGGTGTATTTAAATACACTTAATTACAACTTAATGTTTTCTCAAAATAGCACAGTCAAGTGCACTCATTGTTAGTATGTCAAAAATAGCACCTGAAAATGTGATTTGAGTAACTTGGTATCGAGAAGACGTGTCGTTTTAAAGTTTTAAAGCAGCAGCGAGCAGCTCAACAACAGATGATGATGCAATCAGAGGCCAATTTTTACAGCAACAAGGAGGTTGAAGCAGCAGGAGGGGGTCCACTGAAACAAGTGGTGCACAGACAAAAGAGCATGCTGCAGAGACAGTGTGTGTGTATGTGTGTGTGTGTGTGAGAGCCCACATGGCTAGCGGCATGACTGGATGCAAACAATCCCTCACCATGGCAACACAGCTCTGGCTTTGTCCGAGCCTTTTACACAGATGACTGGATTGATTGGAGGGCACGGTCTGGGAAAGTAGACCAAACAATCACTAACAATTAAGAAGCAGCCCATGCTCTCCTGTCACTTCCTCTTTGTTTCCTCCCAATGTGGGCTGCGAGAAAACATGGAGGTGTGCGCTGCAGCGGGGTTTCTCAAACTCAGGATTAAGCGGGGTGTTGTTGGAATGTCTCAGAGCTGGTCTGCTGGTGGAGCTGTCTTGGAGATGTCAAATTTTTGACGGCCTTCCAAAGGGGAAATTAATCTCTGACTCAGACAAACTACATACAGTTCATATTAAAAACATAACTATACAGCATAAAGTCATCTTTATACAATATAGTTATTATTGCTTAAACCCAAGGACAAAAGTTAATTGTTTAGCATTTGATAGAGGCTGTACAAGTACTTCAAGTGCATAAACACACATACAGTGAAATAAAAAATGCACTGCAAATTTGTTTAGTGCTGTGAATATAAACCCTTTGACATTTTAGAAAAAGAAAATGTGCCTATAGCCATGCTAGCAGCTCTGTGAGGCTGTACTATAGGTACAGTGGTGCTTTGTGCTAAATGCTAACGTCAGCATGCTCACAGTGACAATGCTAACATGCTGATGTTTAACAGGTATAATGTTTACCATGTTCACCATCTTAGTTTAGCATGTTAGCATTTGCTAATTAGCACTAAACACAGCTGAGGCTGTTATTCGTTTTGCAGGTCTTTGGACATATGCCAAAATATTGGACAAAACACAATTTTGACCTAATGATGAGAATGTTTTTACATATTCCTGAAGGGAACGTGAATGTCTGTACAAAATTTCATGGCAATCCATCCAGTAGTTAAGATATTTCAGTCTGGACCAAAGTGGTGGACGGGCCACATTGCCATCCATAGAGCCATGCCACAAGAAACACTAATGTCAGCAGGTATTTCACATACAAAAAGCAAATTAAATTAGGATTTAACCTGTGTCCTCAGACAAGATGTCACTTTTCTTGATGGAGTATGGTGGGGGCTCAGTCGCCGTCGCAGTAAGATGCTCAGGACTGTGATTTTGAGTTGGCACACAGCCTCATATTATACAGCAGTATCTCATCTTTCCTGTTTCTCTTCACTGCTGTCAACACTAATACAAGATTACATGAGAAAATGCTGCTGTTCCCACTATATACTATTGCTAGTCCACCCTGAAATATGATAAAGACATTTAAATGATTCAAATGTAAAATTGGATCAAAACCTACACCTTACAACCTCCCCTTTTTCTTTTCAATTTCCCACGTCTGCCTGCATCTCTTCATGTTAAACCGAGTGCTCTACTAGATGCAGCTGTGTGCTGCTCAATGGAAACGCCTTTTAGAGATTACTTCCACATCAACTTTGCCAGCTGAGGAGAGTGAGGTGGCTGCAGGTTTAACAAAAGCTGGAATAAGATGAGTGAAAAGCTACAGGGAGTAATCAGACAGAACAGCCTTCCATTCAGGTACTGAATGTATCTATTCTGTGTTTTACATGGATGCAACACATGCCATTTGGCGGGCATTTTAATCCACATTACTGAAGACGTCTTAAATGGCAGTGGGCAGGAATTTGTCACAATTTCCAGAACCATATGTGGAAGACATGTGGCAATGAAGTGTATCCAACTCAGCATTATTGTTATTATATTTCCAGTGCTGGGGACGATCACATACTGAAGTTGGGTGACCAAACTGCCTTTGCAGTCTCAAAAGTTAAAACTAAGCAGCTTGGTGGAGACAATAAGCCTTTAACCCTGTAAGACTCGGAGCTTATCGGACCATGAGGTGGTGGGAGGGTCTGCTGAAAGATAAACTGGACTGGATTTACACTGTAAAGTCTGTTCATTTTTTTTCCCACTTTTAGGAGCACAAGTTTGATGTTAAGGCAAATATTGACTACATGGAATGACATGTTTACCAGTTTAGAAAAGGACACCAGTGTGAGTTGTGTAAATGGAGCTTGGATGTTCATGTTTTGGCTTATAGGGACCCGAATAGATGGAATGTTTAGAGAAGTCACTGCACTGCACACACAAAGTTTATTGTAAGATGAAAAGTTTAGTTCCAGCTTCGCATTTGTGAGGATTTGCTCCCTTGCTTTGTCTTATGTGAAAGTAAACTGAATATCTTTGGGTTTAGAAATCATTAGCAGGGCAAAACAAGCTATTTGAAGACAACACCTTGGGCTATATAGATACATTATTATATTATAGATCAAAAGATTATCAGTTAATTGAGAAAATAACTGGCACATTACTGGCACAGTTAGCAGCCCTAATCTGATGGACACAGTTTAACAGAACTTTGGTGTGTTGTCAAAGCTCCTCATTTTAACTGACACGAAACAAACCAAACAGATTAAGGCGTGGAGTACTGGACAGGGGCAGGATTTAAAAAAATATTCCTCATCTATAACAAAGGATGGCATGTTAAGTTACTTAAGCAAACCAATATGTTTGGAAAGAAAGAAATATACTGTGTCAGAACAAAAATAGTTGGCAGAAGCCAAATATAGTATAATAGTGTAGGTCAGGTAACAACATGTCTGTATGATTTGAAACAATCTATAAAATACCTTTTATGGTCTATTGTCCTGTGCACAAGTGAAGGTGTTTATTCATTGTTTTTGTATTGCAGAGTATTCTTACTACAGACACAAGGTGCCCTTGCTTCCATCACACATGTGCTTCAAGGGCTTCCCACTCTCTCCTGTCGCTGCATGACTCAGTTGAAGGAACTCTGATTAAAACCACTGCTGAGTGCGCACTTATAGCCAAACACTATTAAGAGATTCATCATTGCAGGGCTCAGCAGATCCACTCACACACACTGACCACTCACTCATACAGTCGCTCACTTCCTGCTGGCTCATGGATCAGCTATGTTACCATGTGAAAAATCTGTCAGGAACACCAGTACCACTCCATTTGAGGATGTGTTCTTGTGTGAAATATAAACTACAAGTAGGTTATGAAATATGTCTGGCACATATTAGTGTTTAAAAAGGAAGGATAAGCAGAAAACATAAATACATCTGCAAAATAAAGTTATGCAACTACAGCTGGCCAGTCTGTATTAGCTCCTCAGTGTGTTTTCATGTCTTCCAGATATATAACAAGAGGAAATTCACTATGAATTGATATAACTGAGGTTATCATAATAGCCTACAACCTTGTTTTAATGGCAGCAGCTTTTCAATAGCACTACTGGCTTCTTGACTGACGCATTCACGCCACAGTAGAGAGACTGACTGCATTCAGCTCTGCTTGTAAATCCCAACAACATACCTCTTTTCAGCGGTAGATCACTGTGTGTCAGAGCATTTGACAGTCTCCCGTTGTGCTGCAGCCTCAGTGTTTCTCTCTGGAATAAAATCAGCTACTTTCCTAAAAATATGTATGTTATGCGGGCCACTTGCTGAGGATCCTGTTTAATCCGTGCTGCTCCGCGCCTGCATCAGAGTTAACGGTGTGCGCGCATCCCCGCCTCTATAACCAGTGTGGATGTAAACATGCGTCCCCGTCCGCTTATTGGACATCCGAGATGGGGGCTTCCAAACATCTGCTGCCCCTGCCTGTTAGCCTGCTGCTCTGGCCGTCGCTGAGGGAGACCACAGAGCTTGTGGTAAGTTACTGAACTGGGACACCGCAAGGCATGATGGACCGGTTAAAGCTGCAATGCACTGGCGACGCAAATGGACCCCGAGACCCACGGAGCTCTGATGCGGTTTGCAGTCACGTCGAAGCTGGAGCGTCACATTGTGTCCATCAAGAAAACAACCGCTCGTATTCCTACAAGTGTGTCTCAGTGACAGAGTTAACACATGTGTAGTGTTGTCTATGGCACCATCCAATATGATGTTATGTGGTAGGCAGTGGTGGGAAGCAACTAAGTGACTCAAGTACAACTTTGAGGTTCTGGTGCTACTTTATACTTCTACTCCACTACAGACAAATATTTTTACTCCACAGCATTTATGTGATAACTTTAAGTACTAGTTACTTTGCAGATTCCGATTAATAATACAAAATAGGCTACAACTAATTAATTATGATGTATTATTAATTATAGGTTAAGACTTTATTGATTCCCAGGAGAACATTCGCAAGCTACCCAGCACTATATGAAGTAATTAAAATTAGCCCCACCGTTACCAGCTGCAACATTAAAGTGATGAACACATTAATGCATCAGTATAATCAAATAACATAATAAGTGTTTCTTAATGGTGGTACTGCTACTTTTACTTAAGTTAAAGATCTGTGTGCTTCTTCCACCGCTGGTGGTAGGTTACATATATTTGATTTTTATTTTTATTTTGTAAACCTTCTCGCAGTATCATATTTTTGACAATGTGGCTCTGTTTTTATTAATCCTAGTCTCTTCGGTTTTATTTGGGTTAAACATGTTTTAAGACAGAAATACTGCATTGAATAATTTGTTTCTGATACAGTTCTTCTACAAAAGAAACGTTAAAATACCTTGTTCAAAATTCTTAATTACATCTACTCATTTTCCCCTCACTGAAAAATCCAGACTTTAATATGCAAATATAAATATTAAAAACTACTGGATATAAGATGTCTTCTGCTTCACTGAAAAGTTCATTCTCAGTGTACTGAGTGCTTCAAGTCCTCCATCAGACTTGTGCAAGTTGCATACTGGACCATGATTGGCTCCAAACTAGTTGTGATGTCACTAAATCCTGCTTAAACTCAGATTTAAGATGAGCACAGAGAAACTTTCCGCCTTCAGTAGATGAATTAAAAACTTAAGCTCTTAGAAATATGAGTGTGACCTTCAGAAAATTCATTAACAAAACATTTACGTCTTTCCAATCGTCAAAAAACAAAAGTATTCACATAATAGAGTGTTCTACTCTGCAGGCTCTGCAAAGATCTAACTTCTTTCATCTAGATTATCTCCTTAGGTTTCTTTAAATTTAGAGAAACCTGATACAAACCCATATGACAGAGGGAAATATTGCACATCTGCACGTTTCAAGATTTCATTTCAGCTGAGTGATACTTAAACTGAGTGAAATATTCAGCCCGGCACTCCATGCATTTATGGCTGCACCATTTTCATCAGATGGGAATATTCTGGATGTCTTGTGCATCGTTTCACACACACACACACACACACACACACACACACACACACACACACACGTCCCCTAAAATACAGCCCCACATAATTGGTATCTTTGGAAACTTTGGGATCTGAGCTAGAATTTAAACACACTTATGTGGGTTTGAGCAATGCTTAGCTGCACAACATGCGTTAGATGGACACACTGAAGGTTTGGGAGTTGGAGTTTAAGAAGTTAACTCATGAAGCTGTTTGAATGGAGATTTAATTATTTTTCTTCTCAAAGAAATGTGTAATTCAAGTAAGAAGCAGCAGCATTTGACAGATCTGTTTTACTTGAAGAAAAAAAAAAAGGTATGTGAGATTGTGTGTGTTTGTCCTTATTTAAATTCCAGTCAACACTCATGTCTTTATGTCTCACAGCATTAATCAAGACCTTCAGCTTTTCAGTATACTGTAATCTCAGTGCTGATATGATGCAGAAACTGAAAAAAAAGCATTTTTGTTGTGCTCGTCTTTTGATAAGTTTGACAACATTCTCATACAATAGTTACTGCATCCACTCCAGTATTTAATCTGTTCTTTGTCTTTAACAAACCCATTTTGTAAGCACGTCTTCACATGAGTCATACATTTAATAAAACTAACAATATGGTTCTCCTTCTAGCCATCTTTAATCTTAATGTATTCGCTCCAGTGTTGTGGGTCTATATATCAGTTTAGAACTAAGCTCTGCAATTAATCGTCAACATATGGTTCAGCTGTTGTGACAATCAAGTCATGTGTGATTGATGTTTTCTTGCAGGCAGCGGTGACAGATGCTTTCGAGATTTAAAGCTCTTCAAACTTAATGCATGCTGCTTATTCTGCTTATGCTGTCATGGTCATGATTTGAAATCAAAGGTTGGTTATTCATCTATGAAAGCTAAAGCATAGGGGTTTGCACTTTTCTTATGTAGATGCAACATTTTGCTAGAAAGGTTCAAACCAAAAACACCCTGTGCTTCAAATCATTAACGGTCCCTTGACAGGTGTTTTCCTTGACAGGTGCCTCAGGTGCATACAGGCTGTGCTTGACTATGCCTTCTGTCACTTTCTTGTCGTTTTTGTCACTTGTCAGGACGCAACAACCATATCATTCTACTAGTTCTTGAAATTTGGTGCAATTCCTTCTAATCAGCCAGAACAAGTGAAAGCACCTGTGTCTGCAGGCGCTAGCTGCACCAGCTCTTCCTAAATTCAAACTTAGTGTAGTTATAACGATTAAATGGAGATTTATGTGTTACTAAATTAAAACAGGTTGACCACACAAACTAGTTTTTACCTAAAGATTAGTTTTATTACACCCAGTAACTTTAGAATGAAGAGTAAAGACATAGGCCTAATAAGGAACAGGGTCAACACATCTGACCAGACACTTGTTTAATGATCCAAACTGGGAAGAGTTTAAGTTACGTAAACTACTAAGTTAACACACATTTCTCCATCTATGTATACATAAATAGAAAATGAATAAAATAAAGGCATAGGCTACCTACATGTATAAAGAATTGGCAGTTAAGTTTAATATTGTTTTCCCCCCTAAAACTGTAATTTTTGGAAGTTATGCTACAGCTCATGATGCTACAATGGCTTCCTGTTTATGTAGTTGATTGCTTTTGATACAGATGTTTCCTAGCAACCCATTTCCACATTATTCACATCTTTGATACCTAAGGAAGGTCTTGTTTTAATGGTGCAACCAGATTTAGTAAATCACTAGCTAGACTTTACACACAAACTTAAATGGATTTAAGAATAGCTGGTGCATCCCAATCCTAGACCTTCACAAATATGGAGGTTACGGTTAGTTTAGACAGTCAAATAAAGGTTAAGGCTAAATGAGGCTCTTTGTTCCTTGGCTCTCTTCACCACCCTACACTCTTGAAATTTGTGTCCAGATCCCCTTTCAGACATGACCTTATGTCCATGTGGCTGCATGCTGTTTGCCATCAAGACAGGAAGCTGCTCTTGACCCATCTGTTGTCGGCACCCACAGACTAGAATCACTCATAATCTTTTTCTGAAACTCCTCAACATGCCTTCTCTAACCAGCTTTCTCTGTACCCGTCACAACACAACCTCCTTGACCCCAATCAGTCACGAGTCAAGCAAGCACTCAAACTCTCTGAATTTCAAAAAGGACTTATGCTGCCTCCCTTTTCACAGTCCTTCATCCTGTCTGCGGTGTTTGGCACACTCAGCCACCAGTTGCTCCCTGGCATCACCGCAGACCCATGAGATCTGGGAATTTAACTGTATGTGGTGTCTTTCTACCTGGCTGACTGCATCTATCAGGTTTCATTGCTGGAATCCCTCAAGTGCTCATTCCTTGGCTCCCTCCTATCCTTTCTTTCTTCCCTCCTCAGGTAAAATTTCAGATTAACGCTCTATTTTATGTCTCAGACTGACAGATTTGACTTCTATAGTACTTTGTATCTGCATCACCCTGAAGACACCTGAAGCCACATGAGACATCTGAAACTAAGGGGAAAAGGAACCTGGAACAACAAATTAAATTGTGGTCTACCCAGAGACTCAGAGAAACACTTATGTCTCATTTAAGACCAGTAATGCCACTATTTGGTCCAATTTTTTTGTCTTTGAAGTGGATAAGGTCTTGGACACTTTTCAAAACAGTTTTAAGTACCAGGATTTTGTTGTTGCAGACTTAATCCTGGTATGTGCCACTGAATGTCTGTTCTTTGTATCCTTTGTACACTAGTGCTCCAACACAAATGCCTGTTATCTGGTGAACTTAATGTAAAAGTTTTTGCTGCCATGTGTGGAGAAGCTCTGATCACATACAAGTCCCCATTTATTTTTGTGAGTCTTTCAGAGTGGACACATGTTCGAAACCAGTGGTTCCCAGCCTTTTTGGGCTTATGATCCCTTAAAATGAAGCAATGCCAACTTTCAAATCCTCATCACTGGTTGCGTACGTCTACTGGTTGTGACCATTTCAACATAAGTGATTTTCTTTGCTCTAACTGAAGTAGTAAAATTATTCAGTAATTCAAAAGAAGAAAAAGAAAAAAATTAGAAGAAAGTCTGAAAAAATATGCACAATTTTGGGTAGAATACATGTTTTTCTGCTTTATTATCTTACAATCCCTCAGATTTATTTTGCAACCCATTGTGGTGGTCCAGACCCCAAAGCTGAGAATCACAGGATTCCAATCCCAGCACTTTCATTTAGATTGTTTGATTTTTTTTGTTCAGGTTTTCAGTTCAGGTGGATGTATTTGCAAACTTGTGACTGCACAGCCTTAGAAATTCTGCTTTGTCTGTGGATGGTCTCCACTAGTAAAACCTTTGCCCCACTTTCATAAAATCTGGCTGCTCTGCCTCCTCTCTCAAGGAGAAACCTTTTCCACAGAGACTGCCTCCCTGAACTCAATGATTGCTTTGTTTCTGTTAGTTGATGACTGAATATCAGAATGCCTGTTATCTGGCAAACATAGGTGTTTTATAATTAGCTGTGCTTTGGCCAAATCCTCTACTGCTCCCCATGAAAGGGATTAACTCAAACACTGACAAAAAAACAAAGGCGAGAAAATAACTGGGCTCAAGGGGGACATGGGTTCTCTATAAAGAAAGCCAAGGTGTTGGGCCAAAAAGGAAAGAGGCACTTGCTTCGGGTTGACTCCAAAGCTGCCAAAAACTTATGCAAAACAAATTTTAAAGCCAGAAATCAAAAAGGGGTGGGCAAACAAAAAGAGATGCACACACCCTCTCAGCCAGAGCACAAGTGACCATGTGCACGAGCAGACTGAGGCTTTTTAAAAACTAAGCTCAGCTGAAGGCAATGCCTCCTAACTAGCAGCTCGTTAACAATGACAGGTTCTAAAAGCTGACATGAATCAAGTTTTTAATCCTCTAAAAGCCTGTTTTTAAACCCATATGATAACTGAAACAGGATGCTTTGTCATTATGATTATTTGCTTTATATAGCAGGCATGAATCATTAAATAAAATGTTGCTTATTCATGTTATTCATGTCTTTCCCAAATTGTTTGTTTAATTGTTGACAGACCTAAATACATTCAAATTTCAATCAATTTTAACATCAATACACAAATGACAGCAATTTCGTACTCTTTTTCTCATAGTTCATTGCACAGCTGTGCCTTTGGGATGCAATGCCGGGTGCTTGTGAAGTGCAATGAGCTCTGTACTTATAACTGTCTGGTGCTGACTTAAAACACCAAACATACGGTGTCTGTCTGTGACATTACAGGGTGGTACTTCATTCCAGACATTCTCAAAAGATCAGAGGGGTAAAAACACATGTAGTCCCAGGAAACCATGAAAAAGCATGAAAAGTTCTGCAAAACAAAATGACTTCATTTTAGATCCCAAATGTTCTTGAGTGATTATGTCAGTGGAAAGCAATGCTGACACCCCTGACAATGGCCTCAGTGTAAAGAAAAGTTAAACTGGCTTCACTTTAGCCTGTTTTTCACTGCTGTTGCTCCTGTGAAAGAATCCTTTCTTTCTGTCTGTGAACTCTGTGTATCAAACATGTTCAGTCTGTATGTGACGACCCCAGCATGGTCCACTGCACTCCACCCTACTCCAGTAGCAAACAAACCCATTCTCATGTGTCTTTACACCTGTTACCATTGGCTATTTTGGTATTTTGGACATATATTATTTCTATGTCGGTCTATAAATATCATTCTTCAGGCTTCAGAGTAGTTAATCCCGCACACATTGAGTGATACTGAGGGAAAACGATCATGTCTGTATTGAATTATTTTTAGCAATTAATCCCATGATGCTTTGTCTTTAAGTCTGGTCACCTAATTAATTTCATTACAAGAGAATGAGGCTCTCCTTGTGAAATGAGAAATCTGACCAATTCTCAGAGCAACATAAGCTGTGGAGAGACAAGTAGGCTATTGTTAAAAGGATTTGGCTTCTTCAGAGCTTTTTTTTCTCTCTTTGTGCCAAAACCAAGGCTTGAAAATCGTGGACTTTTGTCACCAAAATAGTTCACAAAGCGGGTGAATTAGAGATTAGTAGCGAAAAAAGAGGAAAGTGCACAGTTTATAGTTCCTCGAATAGAAAGGTTTAGGGTTTAATCTGAGGGCTGAACCACTTTAAAGCACGTGGGATTGAGCATTTACAAATATGAAAAATAAATGTTATTTGGGGACAATTTCAAGAATCAAAACTGAATCTTTTCTCACTCTTTATGATGAGCAGTTATGTTAATGCTACACCACTGCCCTCTGCAGGATATGTTAACAACAAACCTGTATTTTCCTTATTTTATTGACCTGAATAAAGGGGTTCTGCGTCTTAATAGCAAACACAAATACACCTGTAAAGTGTCCTTTGTGAATTACTTTGCATTTTCTGTCTCGTAATACAAATACAAATCTGGTCTTCTCTGCTTTTAGATATATAAACTGTTTCTACTGCAGCCCAGAAAACAGGAAAAAGAAAATCATACCAGCGCTCAATAGCAATTTTCAGTCATGCTACATTATGTCCTAAGTACTTGCAGATGGAGGCTCGGTGCTTTCATGTCCTCGCTCAGTGCAGGCTGGAATACAGGGAGATACAAGGAGTATCACTGATACAAAGTCGTAATTGCTTGGTGGGGTACTGTTAATTTGATTTAGAAAATTCAACCACCGTCTGAAATCAAGTGAGGCCTCCATAGATTTCCCAGTTGGGATCAGCTTCATTAGACAAAGTGGATCTCTGGGGGAATATGCCTTTTTAAATAAAAAGTGTGTGAGCAAGACCACCAAGGCTCAGAGGGTGAGATTCCTATAAGTTCCTGTGAGCTGGGACTTCTAGACCTGTTTACCTGTATTTCATATGACACGCACAATTTCCAATCTTAGTCCACTGTATCATTGTTTCACTGTCACTGTTAAACAATATCAAATTCTTTAATAAAGAAACTGTTGCTAAAGCCCATTCTCCCCCATGCCCTGGCCTTAAAAGCCTTGTCTGGGAGGGGTGACGCTGAGCCTCCCGACTCCTCCCCTCTTCAGCTGTACCGCAGTGCAGCTCGCCCTGCCAGGCCCCCGCAAGGTTAACACTGCTTCAGGGCCTCAAAGTCACTGAGAGGCCTGACGGATGAAGCCAAACATTTTTTTTACCACTAGCGCAGATCATTCTCTTCCATTCTTCTCTGTACTTTATTTACAAATGATAGAGAGAATTGTTTAATTTGGTTTTAATCCATAAGTCAGGTTTTCCAAAGTAAAAGGTCAGAAATGATCTTTGAGCTTATATATATATGTGTGTATATATATATATATATATA
>LKNJ01001131.1:0-78667 GCA_002120245.1 Maccullochella peelii
CTAGTTTTAGTTTCTTTAAAAAAAAAAGACATAGTGAACAACAGGTTATTGTCCAATCAACTTTATTGCTAATGAGATACACATTATTGTCCTGTAGTGTCCCTGTTTATCCTCAGTCTCAATATTTAAAGCAACACAATAGCACCTTTCAATCAAATTGCTCAAAGTCCTTGAAAAATATAAATAGAAAAAATAAAACATTACAGGTGAAGTTCCAAGCACTGCTAATCTCTTATTCTATAAAGCTGGAAGAAAACTGCCTTCTTTATTTCATTATGTATGATCTCAGTAATATTGCATTATATAATCCTATAATCTAGGTCCTGAAGAAGCATTGCCCATACCTGGTGGGGCCCATCGAGTGCCTGAGAGACTTCATCTCCCCTGAAGTTGACATCAAGGTAAAACACAGCTTTTAAACCACTTTTATGGCAGCTATCACTGTAAAAAACAAGACATCCATATGTTGAGATCCCACAGAGGAGTTAAAGTGCAATAATCAGGGTTTCACTGTGCACGAATCATCCCATCACAGTGTATGAAGAGTTTATTTTCACAGGAACTTAGTGTGGGAGAATTTAAGTTGAAGCCATATTATTGTCCAAATATCTATCCGAATACTATCTGAATGTATTTACATTTCAGACTTTGGGGAATTGACTGACTGCCATCAGAGGTTAAGAATGCAGAATATACTGTAACATAATGTGTGGTAGAATGTTATTTATTTAAATAATAGTAGTAGCAACAGTAGATCTGAGTAGGAGAGTTGCATAGAAATTTTTTTTTTTTTAATATTCTCTAGTACCAACCAAATTAAATTCCTTATCTCCCTCTGGAGCAATCTGTGTGACTGTGGCTCATGAACTCCCCCTCCCTCCCTTACTTACGTCTGGCCTCTGAGTGAGGCATGATAGCCGTGCCACAGCCGAGGCCAGGATAACCCCAAAGACGTCAGCAGCCCCCCCCATGCCTCCGTGAGAGAGACTCTGATCGCTGCTGCAGCTTAACCACATCAGTGGAAACATTCTGCCCAGACAGGCCAACCATGCATGTGACCAGAAATAGGGCAAGATCAAAACCTGTGTGTTGAGACGAAAACACCCACCACTGATTTAGTGTCACTCCTTAGAGAATATACAGTATGCCACTTTTGCAGCTGCTACATAAAATGCAATCCACAGATCAGCATCCTACTGGCTGCGTTTTTGTGGTGTTTCTTGCATTAAATTTAAATTGCACTTCATGTCTGCATTATGCACCTCTTTGCTGCCTATTTTAGCTGCACTTCCATTAATGCTTTATGACTTTACAGGTGACTCTAAGTGTTTTTGAGCTGGCTTCTGCTGCAGGGTTGACATGCGATATTGATCCTGCCCTCGTCGCAGCTATCAGCAGTATGCAGACAGGTAAACACTTAAACTGTTAGTGCCACTTCTGTAGACAGTGTGATCTAATGGCTTAGTCATCAAGAAAAAGAGTGTTCTTTCATCTCAATGTTTTCTATGCAGATAACGCGTCAGTGGATGAGGAGTACAAGCTCTCCTGTTTGCTGCTGGTCTACATCGCTGTGTCCCTGCCTACCCTGGCCCTGGACCCCAACTCATACTACAGCCGAGAGCATGGAGGTGCATATTCATTCATTAATTTCCAGCTGCTACAAACTGCTTGACAGTAATTAGTCTCCAGCCAGCCCTCTACCAAATACTAATCACTACTTCTTCCAGCCATCTCTTGATAGGGTCTCAACTAGGTACTCCGCCCTGAAACTCTAGCCTTATTAGCATCTCTGTGTATCATACTTTCCAGTGTGAGTGACGTGGTCCGAAGCAAAGTATGTTGGTTAATGAGAAACACGTTTCTACTGAGAGACTTTTGTTTACAGATAAGTTCGGCTGACGTGCATCGATACAGTTACTCTTGGCATGTGGCCCTGCTGACCCTAACCGCTTGGCTCCGAGCCTGGACTGCAACATTAAGAGCAGCAAATGGCTAAGATTTCTATCAAAGCACAGTGTGGCGTTTGTCTCAGATTATTTTCTTTGTCTCTATTTTCCATTGGCATGTTTGAAATAGATTTACCCTGTGAGCCTGAGGAAGTATGCTCAGTATGCTTCCTCTTAAGTTTTACGGATCATTAAGTACAATTTCTTCTGATTGAGGCCATGAAAACATCCTCTCTGTGGCTAAAGTTACAGGACAAGCTATTCTATTCTTTTTCAGTGATGAATTTTTGTGTTTTCATTTTCTCAGGACACAACAACAACATCCACTGTTTAGCTACAGCTATCAACCAGCTGGCTGCTGCCATGTTCACTGTTCAGAACAAGAACATAAAGCAGCACCTCAAAGAGTTTCTCCTGGTGAGTGGCAAACATGTTATTAAGTTCTTACCATTTAAATAAAAAAAAAAGGTCAGATTGTATTATATGTTCTGGCTTCACAAATCAGAAAATGAATACAGTGGTTTCTAGGGGTCCCAAGTAGGGATCACAAGATGAACCTTGGTGGGAAATTTCAATTCTGCTACACAAAATTGTGTTTTGTATTTACTTTTCGCTAATCTTTGAATTTTTCCCACGTGAAATACTGGATAGTTTTACCTCTTCAGGCCTAAAAAAGTTGAAAAAGAAGCCTCAGAAAGGAAAATCACTTTTTAATTGATCTGTGCATACCTGATAGACCTGCACCCTCTGACAAGGGGTCTAAAGTAGACATTGCTTTGTATTAAGGAGCACTGCATTAATAAATAGTTTCACAGAAAACACAGATGATCGTGGCATGGTGTGAAATGTAATGGGCCTACGACGAGGGCTAAATGGTTTCTTGGGCATGCTACTCTGACAATATTTCAGTTAAAGAGCTTTCTCAAGACACTGCCAATCTTTTCTCCCAGTTGAGGTCAAGTCCATCAGTGTAAAAACGTTCCAGTTGTTTCATCTGCCTCTTTTTAACTTTGTGTTATTCCATAGATGGCCTCCTCCACGCTGCTTCAGTTGGGACAAAACGTGGAAAGAACAGAGAGCAAAAACAGAGAGTCCATCTACCTGCTCCTGCACATGGTAGGCTTGCCAGACAAATATTAATCATGTACTGTATTTTCAAATTTACAACAACGCACAAGTGGGTTAATAAAATGACTGAGGGAAAAACCTATGACCCTTCATTAATTGAGGTTTTTCTCTTTACAATAAGTCATGCAGTGTTTTATGTAATGACTTATTCGTTATCTTTAAAGCACTAATAAATGAATGATTAACAATAAAGTCATTAAGGACATTTTATAAACTCTTTATAGTGGGTATGCATATTTTAAAGTGGCACTAAAATTTCAAATGAATGGGGGGTTTTTTCCATTAGCCCACACAGTACATTAAGTGCAGAATAAATAGTAATAATCAACAACCTTATCAAATTCTCTTCTTAAGTAGAAGTGAATGGGTTTTAAGCAGACATGGTTTGGTCTTTTAATGGGATTTGTTAACAATAAAAAAAAATAAAAAAAACTCCAGCCTTTAACACTTTCAACACTGATTCACTTAGATTGTGGAGGAGTCTCCGTTCTTGAGTCAAGACATGCTGGAGAGCTGCTTCCCGTATGTTCTGCTTCGAAACGCCTACAGAGAGGTGTACAGGTCCTTCATCGTCACTCTGGGCTGAAGACTTTGTTAAATACGTTTACTCTAACCTTTATTTATCCAAGAGACTATTTTAATGTAGATGCATGTTTTGTTTTCATTACCATTCAGGCTCTTATTCATACAGGTCTACACATTGACGCCAGGTTAATCATGGCCTTGGATATGTTCGATCAGTTAGTGTTGATAAGGCTTCCTGTGAGCCAGCACTCTTTATGTACCTACGTTACAAAAGATCCTCCCTCCCTCTTGCTTTTATGGTGCTTATCTGGCAGTATTGTAGTGTAGATTTACAACTGCTGTATTATTACTAATATCAGCTTGAATAATTCAAATGCAAATCAGGTATATTCTGTAACATCCCGTTTATATTTTACAGTATCAGTGCCAGACACCATGAGTGCCATGACATAAAGAAAACATGCTTTTAAATATGTTTAGAATGAAACCACGTTAAGATTTTTAATAGATCATTGTATTAATAGTTGGTGTATAACATTATTTCTTGAGATTTTTCCATGAATAAAGATGATAATTATATGCTATTTGTTTTCTTTTTGGTCTTTATTCAACAAGTGTCTATTTCCAGTCTGTCCTCCACCCTTGTTACCCTCACATCCTTCCTCCCTGGATGAGAGCCTTGTCCTCTTCATTTTTCATGTACAATTTAAATGATGCACTCCAGTTTTGCAGAACCAAAAGTGCTTTTTGCTAATTTTAGACACCCCTTCAGTGTTTTTCTTTTGCAACCAGAATTGTCCCTCTTTTTTTTCCTTTTCCTTCTGTCTCCTCCCTTCTTACCCTATTCTGCAGCTATATCTGTTTGGTTGCCACGCTGGAGATATGGATGTTCACATCCTTTTGTGTACAAAATGCGTGTGTGTGTGTGTGTGTGTGTTTGTGTGTGTGAGCAGGGACCCAGCCTTCTCACAAGAGCATAAGACCTTCAATTCCCACTACAGACAACACTTATGTGAATACACAGATGAACATTCATGAATAAACAAATGACAAATCCTAAAAACAGCACATAATCACATACAGTATATAATGTGCCATTGAAGGGAAAAATAAATAGAATTACTGCAAATAATGGCCAAACCTACATGAATAAGATAGTTTGTAAAAAAAACATATTTTTTCTTTCATTTATAATTTGTTATGTGCTGAGGGAGAAGCCACATATCTGCTGGGAGGTTTGCTCATTCTTATTTCATCATGCTTCCCTTTAGGCACCAACCAAACTCGTAAGCTGCCCCTTCCTTGTGACCTCCTTAGTGCTTCTTTCATTTGTTCTTAGTATTAAAGATTTTATGGGGATTTTTCCCTGCCTGCTTTGGAGGAGGGTTGTCACTATACTCATCACTATAGAGAATTTATAAGCAGTATATAAACATTTAACAAATGGTTTATAACACACTATAACATTGTTGTAAGCAGATACAAGTGTTTATACACCCATAAGTGGAGGCTGGTGTATGAACAGATAATGAATGGCAATATAGTAAAAGACAGTTGTAATAATATGATATATGTCTTCATGGGAGAAGTTATAATTGTTGACAAATACTGTACAATATAAACACTTAAACACTACATTATAGTGTGTTATAAACCCTTTACTAAAAGTTAATATACTTCTTATAAATGCTAAATAGTGGGCTTAAAATGATAAGATCTGTTGATTTTTGCAAAGCAAAATAATTACATATAAAAACTGTATTATAAGAAGTATTACTAACATTAATGATGTAAATAAACTGATTCCTTGTAGCTCCACAGTGGATCCTGCCCCGAGACACTGAGGACAGTTAATGGTGGAAACTCTGGTCCTGATATAAAGACTCTCTGCTGATTATGTTGAGAGCAGAGCCTCTCCTGCTGACACTGATGATCACACACACACGCACACACACACACACACACATTGCGCACACACTGCAAAATACAGTATATATACAGAGAGGAAAGGACTAGATATGTCTGAGTGTAAACACAGAGCAGTGCAGATTAACATGAACTACAGCACTGTATACACACATTCAAACAGAAGACATTCACACATTTAGGATTTATAGTAACACACAGAGGCACAAGCTCATACTGTGTCTCTCTAACGCTTACAAACACACATATGGTCTTCAGCAGCATTCAGAGCCAGAGGTCATGACACCAATTTGCAAGATACCCAGAGCAGCTGATAGACATCTCAGTCTTGTGACATGGAGGACCACACTGGAAAGGTAAGACTGCCTTTCATGATTTGTTTTTGTATTTCTGTAAATCTGCTGGTTGGACAGTTTTCAGTAACATTCTCAGGTTGTTGTGGGCCATAAAGGTGGTGAAGGGTTAGATTTGTTTATTCCGTGAATGGTGTGTTGTGCTGTGAAGTGTCGCTGTATTTTCTTTTTCAACATGTAGACTTTGTATGCGTCTCATCAAAGATATGACTACTAATATACAGTATTTAGGATGTTGTCCTTTCACGTTCAGTTCAGTGATCTTAAAATATTAGACAAATTAACATTTTGACCTGATGATGGCGCTAGATTAAAAATTATGATGCATATGGCAATCCATCCAATAGTTGTTGAGACATATCAGTAAAAAACAATAATGTCAAACCCAGGGTGGCAATAAAGGAAAAGTCAGTGGATCATCAAAGTCTGTAAGTTTCATCCTCTGGAGACCATGAATGTCCGTACAACATTTCATGGTGATCCAATAGTGTTTTAGATATTTGAGTCTCGGCCAAAGTGGTGGACCGACAGACCGACACTTCCCTCCTTAGAGCCACAACAAAGGGTGTTCAGGGACTATTTCTTTGGTAAATAGCAGTTCCAATGAAAATTGTTCACAGCATACTCTGTTCCTAGAAAGAGAGATTACACTGAAAATGTTAATGTGATTTTTCATGGCTGTGAGCACCAAATGAATATCAGTTCACATACTTTGTATTTAGGGTGGTGGCAGAAAACTCAAATAAACTAAACAAACCCAAACTATTTGCACGGCTAAATACCACAGGAAGTGAGACAATCTTTTCGGAACAGGGATGAACAAACCCTTGAATCAAACCCGGATGCTTGATTAGGTGTGAGGTTCATCCCAGAGACCAGAGAAACTTGACATAATAAACCACTGACCATTGTATCCAGTCATAAAACGCTTTGATTTGGGTAAAATCAATTTGATTCCACTGTTGTAAAAATAAAAATGACCACTCTGCTGCGTGCCCCTCAGCACCTTCAGTCTCTTGAAAATCTAGTTCCCATGCAGAGATACGAAACATTTAGATGAAATTTATGGTGTCACAAAGTCAGGTTTCTCTCTCTGAAGTGTAGGACTTGTGAGTAATAATTGGCTCAGGTCACTGGGTGGGCAGAGAGAGATCAGAGGGTGTATGTTCATCATCATCAGAGGGAGACTGAGAGGATGACGGACGACTACAGCAGTTTACAGTGTAAAGCAAAAGGCTGGCAAGCACATAAAGGGAAATCAGTTTTGAGTTTCTGAATGATTATAAGTGACACTTGATGAATTTCTCTTCTGTAGTCTTACATTTTTTATTGGCATCACAGTATGGTATTAGGAGCATCATTCTCTGGGCATTTCTATGTGTTGATTCCCTTTCTCTCTCGACATGAAACATTTCTTTTGGTGAAAACTAAAACAGCTCAAAGTGACACGGGAGATGGAGAATCATATGTCACAATGTTACTTCTCTTTTTGCAATATGTTGTGCCATGTCAAAGAGCATGGGAGCATGAGAGTCAGTCTGACCCAGCAGCCAAAGCAGGACAAGCAAGGAGGGAGGCGGACAGCAGGCAGGGGTTTTCCCAAGCCACGTTGTCGCACAGCTCTCACAATACTCTATAAATAAAGACTAGTAATGGATTTAGGACCTAGAGCTGTAAAAGTGTTTAGGGACGACTTTCATTGTCTTGTCTGTTTTTGTCGGTTTGCGTGTTTTCCTTTTTTGGTGTCTCAATGGACAGAAAACTTTTTTGGGGCCAGACTGCTCAGAAAACACTCAGCTGACATTTATTGATGCAGCATGTTCAGTAAAAACAGTTTGACTCTGCTGTTGAAGTAAATTATTAATATAATCTTAATTATGATTTGAACCTCTGTGCTGTTGATTGAAGCTGCCACAGCTGGCTCTGTCACTGCAGTTTTTGTATCTTTTTAAAAGTTTGTACATGTACCAAGGAAGTCTCCGACACTATAATTATTTTCTTCTTGCATGGTGAATTTTGTGGACAATCATCCACAGCTAAAAAAGAGCAGTGAAAACAGAAGAAATATTGTTTTAATTGTGCCCTTTTTTGCCTCTCACATTTTCTGTGCAGGGCAGTATCAAGAACAGCAGTTAACCTATCGGGCTGTTGTGGGTGGCTTTCGAGGACAAGCTTTGTTTATGTATCTTGCTTGGGGTGACTCTGGTGGGTTTCAGTGAAAGACTCTCTGTGTAGTTCCCTAATTTGCGGCTGCGGTGGAAAATTCTCATTTGGGATTTGAGTACACACGGCTTGAAAGCCTCGCAGTCAACACTTCATCAGTGAGTGAGGTCAGCTCACTCACACTTCACACAACGGGTGTACACATATACACAAACGCTCACTCACAGAGAAACTCACAGAGAAACACACACACGCGCGCACACACACACACGCACACACACTGACACAGTTTGGTGCTGCCTAACCAATCAGAGGGGAGTGGAGTAGGTCCCCCCAGAAGTGGGTGGGAGAGCTGTAGAAACAGAAGTCTGTCTCAGGACGCACAAAGTTTGCCTTGGTGGTTTGGAGAACTTTTCTGCTTACTACTTCTCTGCAACAATTTCCCCTTTTCATCCTGTTTATTGTTTTTTTTTAAAATTGAACTCTGGGGTCCATTAGGGCACAGCTTGAATGTGGAATGGCTGAACTGGTGCGAATTCGTAAGAAACGGCTGCAGATTCCCATCTCTAGGTAAGACAGGGGTTTAAGATTAAAACAGATGATCATAGTTAGTTACCTACACGTTCAGCCTTTCTGTGACTGCATAAATAAGGCTGGAGGACTTTAACATGCTACATCTTTAAAATGAACATAATTAATCACTGTTTAGTGCAGTAAGGTCTAGATCGAATTCTGATGTAGATGTAGATGGAGTAGGAGTTTTCTTGTTTTCCAGCAATGGAAATATGTGAGTCAAAAATACACCCTGTACTGCACAGTGATGAGTGATAATGCAACAGCCCTAAGTGGATTTTTTGACACATTTTACATCTGCAGACTTTAATGAAAGAATGAGAAGTTTATCCTTGCCTTAACTAGTCTCCTTTTAAAAAGATAGTCTTCTTCCTCTTATTTTTAATTAGCAGCATGTGAACAAACACTTGTCACTCAAAGTGGTTGTGTGAACACTCATCTTACACATGCTTTAGCTGTGGGAGGAAAATGCGCTGCAGAGGTGGCGGATCATGTGGTTTTGTTTTGGTTAACACGATGTATTAGTATGTGCAGAGTTCATAACGAGCTCGAAACCTTGTTGGGTGTTTTTGTGTTATTTTTTGCCAGGAATTCACACATTTTTTGTGCCAAGTGACAATTCAATGCATTTTGAGATGAGATGTGATCTGACGTGGATTTAAGTTTTTGTTTTCTTCTTTTTTCTCAATAAAACGTAGACACAGAAATATATTTAAAGATTTGTGCTGACAAAGCTGCTACCATTCAAACTCCTCTACACTGCTGTACTGATGTGCACCTAGTAAGGATGACACTATGCAGTGTGTAGATTCAACAAAGTCTGAGCCAAAGGAAGATTTGTCATTTCGCTCTATAAACAAAGTTTCACGAGTGCACTTGACGAGTAATTTCCTGTAAACGACCTGTCAGAAGCTCTTCTACTGCGAACAGTTGAAACAGAAAAGACTGTGTTATCGCGAAAGATTACTTGAGATTGAAAGTGAGCGGTGGCATTCAGATGCATGCTATTTTTATGACTCAACAGCTTTTGAAAGCCCTTGCCAGCGTGATAAACACTTGAAAAGCTGTGAGCATCTCATCCCCAGGAGTTGGCTCCACAGCGTGGCCTGGCGCAGTTTGAACACAATCATTCTGGTCATGGCACCATACGAGCAGCCCACCAAAATGTTTTAGAGGAATTATCTGTGGCACAAATGTGTTATCATATCAAATAACTCTCTCTTTCAAATGGCCACAGAAAAAAATTATATCCAACCAAAGCAGAAAGATTCCAATTCTCTTCATCAGAGCAGTATTATGCTATGAAAGCGTTTTGGATTTATTACTGAGATGACATTAACACACTGCAGGTGGGTTACACTGTAGGTGCTCCAAGCATTTGCTTTCTATTACACTGCAGGAGATGAATGCGTTTCCACCAGTTCTCGATCGTAATTTGATTAAATGTTTCAAAACTAAGAATGAGGAACATGTTTTCAAACAAAATGAGAATGTGGTCAACAAAAACTCAAAAACATCACTTTTCACGGAGTCCACTTTGACAAAACGTGGGTTACATAAGACCTCAACCATGGGAAGTTTTCCTCTCATGGAAAATTTGGCACAAATGATGCCCTTTTGCCACTGGCTTTCTTTGGACAGCTTGGCATTTAAATCACTTCCAAATCAACTCTTTGCTTTGAAGAGAATTTCTCAACCTGTTGGACCTCGTTTCACTCGCTCAAGACAACGACAAGTTGCTGTCAATTTATAAAGCTGCTCTAAGAAAGCTTGTATCACACAAAGTCCCCATTATGTTCACAACGACCTTTCTTTTGCAGCTATAACTTTTATTGCTGTACCCAGTGTGATTTAATGTGAAGACTTTAATGCCAAACTGCTGCAACCACCAACCATTTTCACACCACTGTTACTTCTCAGTGATTGCTGTTTTGAGAGGTGAAACAGCAGTACTTTCAAAAAGGGGCAACTACCATTTTATTTTGTTGCATCCGAATAATATGGCTGTGTTTCCTTTCAGGCTGAGGAGCATGCTGAAGCAGCTGGAGGACAAAGATGTCGATTTTGAAGAAATCAAAAAGAATCTGGATTTCACAGTGTCGTTACTGGAGGCAGTTTACCTTGATGGAACAAGGTGGAATATAGTTGAATAATATGATACTGAAAAAAAAAAAAAGCTAATATGTTCACATTTTCTGCTGAGTTCAACTTTTTGTGCCAGCTCTTTTTAAACAGTTAATTACTTTGAAATTGCATACTAAAGGAAAATAACAACAATATTCCTGAATTGTATTTGGTCCCGGCCCAGAAGCGCACAAAGACAACATAAGAACTAATATCAATCCATTACTGTATCTGTAACCACTTATCCTTTGCAGGGTGGTAGAGGGCTGGAGCCTATCACTTCACATTGGGCAGGAAGTGGGGTATACCTTCGCCAGTCACAGGGCTAACACATACAGACAGATAACCATTCACACCCATGGGGAATTAAGAGTAACCAAGTAAACTAACCTGCATCTCTTCGGACTGTGGGAGGAAACCAGAGCACTCAGAGGAAACCCACGTAGGGGGTTTTAAGACGACGCACCATAACGAACTAATATTATGTTTTTATTTATTTGAAAATAAATTATTTACTGAAAAAGTAAAAGCATATGTGGGCTGCTTTCTTTTGCCTGGTGCCCTCAAATCATAAAGTACATCTGTAAAGATGTGTGTCACACTGATAATCAGGTGCCAAAATGTCAATACAATGTCACAAATGGGTATTCAAAGCTACATCTAATAGACGCAGACCACAATATAATACAATACATTTCTTTTAGAATTTTAAGAATGAGAAAGAAACCAGATAGGATTTGTCTCTTATGTCACAGAACTTTTGTAGAAATTGTCATTTATATGGTGATCAACATTGTCAATATTGGTACAATATTTCTACAGCGTTGTTGTTTTTTTTAAAGTTTTAGTTTCCTTTGGTTCCAGCTTTGTATCTTAAGAGATAACATATTATTGTAAAACTCCTCACCTGTATATTTCACACCGTCTAACAGTCACTGTTTGTGTCTATGTGTGTTGTCTCTCTCAGGCAGTGTCTGGAGTCTGAGGACGACCTTCAGCAGCTGCAGTCAGACGGGGTGCCTTCAGAGGTCACTGATTGGCTGGCGTCCACCTTTACACAGAGGGTTCGACGGCCTGTACGACGCTCAGACGAGAAGCCCAAGTTCCGCAGCATTGTGCACGCAGTGCAGGCTGGAATATTTGTAGAGAGGTAAAATAACATTTTATCTCCATTTCAGCATTATATGGTTATGATTTTTTTGGACAGTTATTCAAGGAGGCCTGTGTGATACATCAGGATGTTTAATACTCGTCTGTAACAATACAGCTGCTGCAGAAAGGAACCAGTCGTACAGCTATATGTTTTATTTATGAGACTTAGTAGCTAATAAGGTGCAACAACTATGAGACTAAAATAAGAAAGCGATCATCTCATACTATAAAATTCCTATTGTAAATGACAGATTTCCACGTCTGTACTATAACTGTAATATAAGCTGATACAGTGTTGTTACAATCACAGCCACAGAAAACACAGACAGCTGCACTGGACTGTGAAACATTAGCCTCCTTTTCTCTTTAAAACATCCTTCCAAAGGGGACAGGGACTTTGGAGGATTTATATAAACAGCTCCTGAGATGAGTTCGCTGCACAGTGTCAACATCTGAACTTTTACTGAACTCAACATAAACACTGCATTATTCCAGGATGTTCAAGAGGGCCTACACTGCAGCCATGCCAGACCAACCTGCGGTGGTCATAAACTGCCTCAGGGTAAGCCTCAACTAACCATAATTCTCACTGTACATCGGCTGTTTGTGCAATAAATTGGACATCACAAAAGAGATTGAGAGATACACACCACAAGTAAGCTTCAAGAGCGCAGTCACTCTCCTCTCCTTTTCCTCAGGATGTCGACCGCTGGAGCTTTGACGTGTTTGCTCTGAACTCAGCCAGCTCTGATCACGCACTACAAACTCTGTTTTTTGAGCTGATCACCAGATATGGGCTCAACAGCCGTTTTAAGGTCTTTTAACTTTGGTTTTCATTGCACAGTATATATATAATGCACTTTCCATACAATATGTTATTATAGAAATGCAAGAATGTCACTGCTCTGGGTGAAAAATTTTACAGTATGATCAGTACTGCCCTCATAGCCTCTACTTTTATGGGAAATGTGTGTTGTAATTGCAGATATAATCAGACATATGGGTTTTATTATCAATTTGTGGTGTTTGAAGGAACAATGGGTTGCCAAATTATGTGTGAAAATCACATGCAACACACCATAGGCCTTGTCAATCCCTTATTACAACATTCAGTCTGTTTTAGCTTTTATTGTTGACACAAACTCTGTGAACCTTCGATTTTTCAACACAACTTTGATTTTAATGATTATGTTATGCACTTTGCAGATCCCCATCTCGTGCCTGACAGAGTTCCTGTCTGCACTGGAGAGAGGATACTGCAAATACAACAACCCCTACCACAACCACATTCATGCTGCTGATGTGACTCAGACGCTGCACTGCCTACTGCTGCGCTCTGGACTCGTGGTACGCTCGGCCCACTTGATATTCTTATATTTGATCAACTGCTTCATCCCATTTTTAAAGGATAAGGATGGTGGTTTTTCTATATTTTTCCTAATTGTCAATAAATTTTAATCATTTATCATTTAAAGTCATTGTCAGACCAAAATGTTAATTTGTCCATTATACCTGCAAAAGCAATGACATTGACATCAGCCCCAGTTGTACTTGTAATTGCAACCGCGCGGAGCATTAACGCCAACATTTTACCGCGATTGCCGCATGCCAAAATATCTCCCGACTCGTTTACAATTCAATTCACTATTCAATTCAATTTTATAAAAAATGTATACAAATGAACGTGCTTTTACAAAAGTACGCGAATTGAGACACAGCATTAGTCTTGTTAAGTTAGTAGTTTTTGGACAACAGTCTGTGGCACAGAGGAATAAGCCGTATCAGTCTTTGACTATGCAAGTAATACTTATGAGTAGGATCAATTCATTGTTGGTTTTGGTCTTTTCATAGAATTTGTTGACAATAAGAAAAACAAGCCTTATCCTTTAAATCCAAGTGATTCAATCTGTATTTACACATTTGGAAAGGATCTCTCGCTTGTTCTATGACTTGCTATGATCTCTGACTAAATCATGGCTTTGAGATGTTGCTATTATATATTGGTAAATTGTCTATTCCCATGTTACAATACTGACATTATTTGATATGACTATACAGATTGCTACACATTTGTTTTGTCTCTTGTGTCTATGAAGCACTGGCTGTCAGAACTTGAGGTGATGGCATCACTATTTGCTGGAGCCATCCATGACTATGAACACACAGGAACCACAAACAACTTTCACATCCACACAAAGTAAGCTCTTTTTCTGACAAACATTTTTATAAAGCACCAGCTATATATATATATATATATATATATGCTGCACCCTGTTGTGAAATTGTAAAATAGTAATAGATGTCAGGGAATGTAGAAATAGTAGGGTAGTGTTTCTTAAAGGCATTTGTGCAATTTTAGAAAGAGAGTGTGAGAGAGAGACAGAGAGAGCACTCTAAAGCAAACATATCTTTGTGGAGGGAACACAGTATTTTTAGATGTCGATTTTCCACATAGGAGGCCTGAAGAACGCAGTCTCTTGGCACCCATCATCATCATCATGCATCATGCTTTATTTTGGGGATTATAATTGTTCACAATAAGACAACATGTCTCAGTAACAGACACTAAACAGTATCTATCTTAAAGTGATACTAATACATAAAATATATCTTCTGAGAGTCAAACACTCACCTTGTGTAGGCTTGAAATATTGGCAGCTTTCAAGATGGAAAAAAGCTCAGATCAAAAAAACGTCCATAGAAACCTCTCAAACCACTCCTCCAGCAGAGTGCACTTCTCCACTGTCCACCCGTATCCTCCGAACACTCAACATTTCGCCAAAAATATGACTTTAAAGCTTCATGTTGTGCAACATGGGGCTCATCAAAGCTTTGATGCTCTGATTGAGGCTGTCGATAATGCTGCAGGAATGAATTCCCAAAACTGTCATGGTACAAAAGTTAAAAAGTTATATTATTATAGTGGTTTCTGTGTATGTTTTGTTACTGTAGCACTTTATTTTATTTGTACTTTAGTTTCCTATAATTTCTCTAAAAGGAAACTGATAAGTGACTGTAAATTCATATTACATGGTCAAAATGATCTAATTTGGTAGTAATTATAGGGTAAAAGGAGACAGTGTTGGTACATTTCCAATTAACTCATTAATTAATTAATTAATTAATTACAATAAATTGCTTGCGTAAAAAAACTTTTAGTCAGTGGACAGCAGCTCAGCTGAACTTGCAAACATGTTAAATTTGTCTACAGGCAAGCATGTAATTTCTCAAAAAAGAAGAATTAAGTGTCCAGAAATAATGAATATATATTTATTTTGGTTTAAATGGAGAAGTTCTTTCAAGGAAAGTCCTCTGGAAATCGACAACTCCTTATAAACTCAACTGAAACAATTACAATAAAAATGGATCTTAAGATGAGATCTGGAGCCCACGTTTATAATAAGAGCTTTTTAATGCTAATAAGGTGCAACAACTAATATTTCGACATACAGCATGTCCTCTTCAGAGTAAGAAGAGGCAGTGGCAGTGTAGATGTTTAAATTGCCCCTCGGCTAATAGCTGTCTCTCACAGGATGGACAGGTTCTGGGCGTTGATTACGTCTAGCCAATGCCATATTGCCACAGTTTATATAAATATACATAATAAAAACATCATAGAAGCCATCAAACTTCCTAGAAAACATCATAGAAAAATCATAGTAAACAAGATAGATTAATACCTAGCATTTCAGTACACTGTTCACTAAAATATCTGCCTCAGAACATTGTCTCTATATAATTACTGTCAAATTACATACTTTTTTACCAGGACACTACCATCCTGGGAAATGTCTATAATAGGAAATTATGTATCCATAAAATAAAGTGGGGTTTTTTTCCACCATGAAATTGTGTCATTATTAAAAATCATTATAATTCATCATGAACATCATGAATTCAAGCTGACCGTGGCCACTTTCTCTGTGAAGGATGAAACTACAATGTCAGCCCCCAAAAGACCGCTTTAACACACAACTGAATGTTGTCTGCGAAGACATTTTCACAAGTGTTTTATTATATGTTTGGTTTAACTGTGATGGGTTGAAGGAAGCTTTAAAATAATTACTAATTGGAAAGATTTTTACAGTATACTTTGTTACCCATTTCAACAGTCTCATAAAGTAGATTATGCAAATGAGTGGACACGGGATGCCTGATTAAGAAATTAGTTAATTAACTTGCTATACTCAGTCATTATACCCACATGGTGTCAGTTTTTATCTCATCCCACACCCTCTTCAGCACTTTTAAATTCACCATTACAGACATACAGTCATTGTGCTTAAATGAGTCCCTGAGGACTCTCTTTTTATCTCATTCCCACCTCCTCCTCCCACCACAGAACCACTACAGAATTGTAAAACTACACTTTTATGCATACTGACACTCTTGCTTTCCACTATCTGTCTGCCAGGTCAGAGTTTGCTTTGATCTACAATGATCGGTCGGTACAGGAAAGCCATCACCTGAGCGCAGCATTTCGCCTGCTGCAGGACCACCAGATGAACATCTTCATTAATTTGACGAGAGAGGAATGGATGTAAGGCGACAACATTTCTACCATCTACAATTGTGTTGCTTATTGTTGTTTCAGTTAGAGACACTTACGTCACACAACTGACCATTATAGAAAATAGCTACGCAGATAAAAAGGCTCTGCACTTGGAGAGAGCGCTCAAAGAATCAGAGCAGAGCTAAACCCCCTAATAAACACATACATGAACATTAAATCTTAGTTACATCAAAAATACCAATAACTCGGCGCATGAGGAGGAGGTTGAGGCTGTCTCAGAGAGCAGCATGAGAGTATCAGTAGAGTAGTAGCAAGAAGGTTATAAAGGCAGCGCTGTATACTGTAATACAATTGGACAAATCAGCTAATAGCAACACAGCTGTGAATAAGCCCGTGATTGTGAAGCAGCTGGTGTCAATGAGCTAATGCATGCACAACTTCAGTGTTCTGTCTGAACTAACGTCATGCTTCATTTACTATTAACTAAATAGACTTTTATTGAGAATTCTATGGTTCTAAATTCAGGGTGGATACAATAGTCATCACAGTTTAAAGGGCAAATCAAATCTAAAACACTGAACAATGAATGTTATATTGTCATCATGTTTTGTGCAGTTCATTGATGTTTGTTTATCTTGCTCCTCTTGATAAATGGTTAAATGAAGTGAATTTTTAAAAAAATCTAAAACAGTAAACATCCATATAATCAAAGAGTAAAGATTTAAGATTATAATTATGTATTTTACACCAATGATAAAACCGTTACACAGAGAGAAATCCATCATAGAAAGAGGCAGAGATACTAAAATTAACCCAATAGACCAGGATGTATTTTGAAGCATTGGCATGATGGGCTCTTTTTCTGGGAAAAACCTTACTGCTCTCCACCTACATAACTACACAGCTGAAAGTAACAAGTTTTTGTCGAAGGCCGTTCTGAGAACTCACTTACTGAAATAGAAACAGAACAGATATCTCGGGAAACAACCTTTCATGGTTTGTACAACAAAAAAGTAAATCATTACACTTTCTGCAGTGAGATATTTGACAAAATCCAAGAACATTTTATTTTCAAAGGATAAAGAAATGTTCTATATTTTTCTTATTGTCCACAAATCCTATGAAAATACAAAACCCAACAATGAATTGATCCTACTAACAAGTATTGTCTATGTAGCCAAAGCCTGATACAGCTTATTCCTTTGTGCCATTGACCTCCATTAACCAAAAACAGTTTAAAACACATTAATGAGCCACACAGTTACCCTGGGTTGCTTAATCACCATGAACACGGGCACTGTAGTTTATTTTGAGTCAATCCCGACAAATTACCTACTTAGTCCTGTTTGAGTAACTTTCACCAAATACAACTCTTTTAGTAAAATATTTTTCCTTTAAAAAAAATGAAACTATGCATAACTTGAGTAGGAAAGAATGGATTTGGGGCTGAGTGTCACAGACAGGGTAGGGAAGTCAGAAAGTATTGTTGGTTTGGGTCTTTTCATGCGATTGCTTGACAATAACAAATGCATAGAATAATGTTATGGAGAGAAAAAATATATTTTTTAGGTTGTGATGTGTGCATTTGTAAGACATCACAACCTGAACAACATTTGTAAAACTGTTTTACGTGTTTTCAAGTTGCGTGTGTTGATTGGAACACGCATTTGTGAGTGCCCAAAATTACGCACAAATTGTGGTAAACATTTGCAAATCTTATTTTTCATTTGTAGATTATCTAATACACATTTGTAAATCTTATTGAGACTAGTTTCTCTCCATATAATGTCAGCCTTATCATTTGAAATCTAAATAGTTGAGTGGTGTAATTGTGTTCGTGGACTTAAAATGGCTACAGGCTGCATATTGACCCCAAAGACCCCATGAGGGCAATTATCTGTCCAGCATGAATTGTCCTTAAATGAGACTTTGAGTCCTTTCCAGCTGCTCCTCCAGCTGACCCTGACCTCTGAACTCTTAAGATACAATTTCTCCTTTAGGAATCAATAAAGGATCATGTTACTGTTACTCTTTGGTGACTCATTCACTCATCAGCAGTGGGTGAATGAGTCACTGTGTACTTCCTCTGACTACATTAACTAACAATCTGTGAGTCAGTGAGCTAAAATGATCGTTTTTTATCATTTACTTTAACAATGTCATATGTAATTTAACTATGGGTGATTGTTATTGACCATGATGTTAAACTAAGCACACTTTCTCTCCATATACATATTCATGTGAGTGTAAAAAGTCAGTTTCTGCACTGGAACACAGTTTGTGATGAGAAAATATTCAAACTGTTTTTATATTCACGGAGGCTTACGCTTCATATATCACAGATACAGTAGCCTACGTGAGTGTGTTATTCATGGAGGAGCTCTGCAGATATCACCAACGATAAACACCAGCAGCATACTGTAATGGGCTTTTCTAGCAGTCAGCGTTACCATGGGAACAAGACAACCCACCAGGAAATTTTAAAAGGCTACAACCCCATTGAGTCTTCCTGCCTGCCATTTTTTTTTCACTCCATACAGTTCATTCCCATAATCACAAGGTCAACTAGTAAACTGTGTGTCTGTTTATAGGGAGCTGCGATCACTTGTTATAGAGATGGTGTTGGCCACAGACATGTCCTCCCACCTACTCCAAGTCAAAGGGATGAAGGCCTGCCTACAACAACAAGAACGGTAACGCTAATGGACTGTCCTGTTGTTGACGCTGTGCTGCATAATCAAGAGGTCATAAAATGAATGTTCCGATCAAATTCAGTTGATTAAAATACACCGCACAGAGAGGCAGACGGGCAAATTAGTGTCACGCTGGCTGGTGTCAAGTCTGATTATTTTTTTAGGCATGTCTGAGATGCACAACACAACAACAAAAACAAGAAGTGCATCATGCTTTCTCCAACAGGATTGACAAGCCCAAAGCACTGTCTCTGTTGCTCCATACGGCTGACATAAGCCATCCATCCAAGCCCTGGGCACTGCACTCTCGCTGGACCAAAGCCCTGATGGAGGAGTTCTTCAGGCAGGTAGGACCTTTAATAGACCTGAACTGACAGTGAGACTGTTTCTCTTTTCTTCTCCTCTTCTTAGTTCAAGCATTAGTATTATCACACTTAGATTATTGTGCAGTAATATGGTCAAACACAACAGAAAATAATATAGAATGCTATAATTCATAATCGTTCATCTTGGTTAGAGGAATAGTTACTGCTGAGAGTTAGATGAGAAGATCGATACAACTCTCATATTTGGACTTTAAATATGTAGCTGGAGCCAGCAGCCAGTTAGCTTAGCTTAGAATAAAGACTGGAAACAGGGGGAAACAGCCAGCCTGGCTCTGCTCGGAGGCAACAAAATCCACCTACCAGCACTTCCAAAGCCAAGAAATAGTTTGGCACATGACCCCCTATACATTTCTACACTTCTGTTTTTGTAAGCGATTAATATGATTATCATAATTGTTCCCAATTACTTTTCTCTCGATCATCTATTTGTTTCAGCTCTTCTAGAGAGAAAACATCATTTGGACCATCATGTAGGGACATACATTTAACAGACAATATGACTGTTATTTTAATAGTTATAACAGAAAAAAGAGGGGGTAATAATATGTAAAGCTATCTTTCGTACTAGAAAGGTTTTCGAGTTATTGTGTTGTTTTTGTGTCTGTGTTTTTCATTAGTATTGACGTCAGATCTTATATGTAACATTTTCACTGAAGTATTGTAAGGAGAAATATTCCCTTCACATATGCTCAGATCACTTTGTTCTCTGCTGTTCTTTCACGTCCTACCTACCTACCTACTATTCTTATCTGACTGGTTTGATCTGTTATTATCTTAGCACGATTGATGAGTCAAAAGGTTGGACGCCTGATATTAGCTCAACAGTTTTGTAAATGACTCATTGGAGTCTGAAAGGGAGAGTGGGAAACTTTCAAAGGGGATTATTGCGCCAGAGCTAAAGAAAACGACATAAATAGCACCTCAGGTATGAAGCAGAGACAGTCAGAGAGAGGAAAGTCTCTTTGAAAAGTTTATTGGACATGTACTTCAGGTACACTAGATCTTACAAGCTCAGATTTTAAACAAGATTTAAGTTTGGGGGGGGGGGAATGCACTGAGAATCGATTGAGCCAGATTTGTAGAAAACCATTTGATCTTGTTGAAATGGCATGTTGCCTCTCAAAACTCCCAAACCTCATGAAAAACTGAGCCTAGAAGTTCATTCTTTTCCTTTGGGAACAATATGTGTAACAAAATAATTTAAGCTAAAAGGAGAAGAAGACTGTGGAAGTTTAACCTTTGAGGTTGGATTATTATGGCAGCAGAATTTGACAAGACAATCTCACTCTAAGAGCCAAACTTTACTTTAAATAATATAGTTATTATGTGCATAGTGTTAAAAAGGACTGGAATTTAATTATTATTATTATGATGATTCTGTATATAGTGGGTTCATGTTTTTAAAGTCAGGTATATTGAGACTTTAGATTGAGTAAGAAAACCTGCAGTGCTACAGTAGTAGAACAAAACACGACTACATAGTTTAGAAGAAAGTCAGCTAAGCTTAGAGTGGAACAAACAAAGGTTTTTGATCGTATAACGAAAAAGTCAGATTGAGTTTTTCCAAATGTTCCTTTTTTTGAGAGATTTACCTTGTGGATGGAAATTGAAAACCTGAATGGATATGGATGTTTAATAAACCAGATGATCGGATCTCTGGAGTCGCGAGTTATTAACAATAGAACAAGAGTCACCTCAAGGTCCATTTAGCAGCTGTTTTGGAGCTCTCGATAATCTAATATAATTATCATCGGCAGATGGAGGTGTCATGGAATTGTTTTACTACTTACATACTTTTAAGCCAACATGGATGAGAAGTCTTTAAAAAGCTATTTGGCTATTTGAAAATCTACAGTTTCATGAGAAAACTCTATCTACTGATAAGGATCAACTGAAAGTTCCAGAACAGCTACTAAATGGACCTTGAGGTGAGATTAGACTAGGTGTTATAGATATCAAATGAAGCATGATTCTGCAACTCCCCTGATATTTACTTCAAAGCTGATTTTGGTTTATTTAATACATTAGGGAACATTTTCAGAACTGTTGGCATGATTTTTCAGAACAATGACAGCGCAGCAAGAGATGCAATTATCCAATCAGCTGTCTGCGTTACTGTAAGAAGAAAACTGTCAATCACACATTCTTACAACCCCCTTAAAATGCCATTATTTTCAAGCAAATGCCTACTGAGCCTTGCCTGATGTCAGTGAGAGAATTGGCTGGTATTGTGCGGCTGGTACTTTGACTGAGTGGATTTCAATGCAACAATAAGTTGCTATGTGCTGTCATCCTCTTTCCTCTATTTTCACTGCCTGGACTTGAAGAAGAATATAGAATAGAGGAGGTGTTGGACAGCCCCACTCTCTTTGAAAATAAGATGTGAGAAACCTCTCTCTGAATAGGCTCTTTAGTGTTTGTTGTGTTACGTTAAAAAACAAAAGCACTTGTATGGTGTTCTTTGAACAATCTGAAAGTCTCAGGTGGCGAGTGTTGGAGTCAAATAACCTTTGAAAAGTTATTTTCAGGCAATGTGTGGGATGCCCTTTAAGATATCTTCTTTCTCTCTTTCTATCTTTGTGAGGGTGATAGAGAGGCAGAGCTCGGCCTGCCCTTCTCTCCTCTATGTGATCGAAAAAGCACCCTGGTAGCAGAGTCCCAGATTGGTACGTCTCACAAAACACTTTCCAAAGCCCGTTTCTTTCACTCAGTTCTTTCTTCATTGATATTCTATAAAGGATATTTAGTTTCCATCCACACTTCTGTTTGGTGAAGTCATGAAACAGCTGTGAAGCAACAAATATACAGGTGTTCCCACATAAAAGGTTTTAATACACATCATCTAAAAATCACCACTCATAACAGCAAATTCTTCTGTTTTATTTCTCTTCTTATCCCAGACACATCAAGCCAGTCAGTCACATGCTTTATGCTGATTTTTTAACCAGTCAGCACTGCAATATATGACATTATTACTTATAATTACTTATAATTTATTTACAGCTTTGAAACATTTTATTTTCACATGCTAATATGGTGACATTTGCTCTTGCAGGTTTCATAGACTTCATTGTGTATCCTACATTCTCTCTGCTGACGGACATGGCTGAAAAGATTGTTATTCCTTTGGTGGAGGAGAACCCAGGTCCACCAGACCCCTGTAACAGACACAGGTAACACACAGACAAGGCTTGTGCACTGGACATTTTTAGCATTAAGACAGGAAACCATGAACCTATTAAAAGATCTTGATATGGCACCGCCACAGGCCCTTGCTTCCTGTTCATTTGTTCCAGTGGCCACTCATGGTATTGCAACAAAAAACTCCCTGTGGCCCAAAAAGCATTGTTTCCACAGACACCACCATTATAAAAGAGACATCTGTTGACAGGACACCTCAAACTGCAAACAGTAAATTATGAGAAACACTAATGTGCATTGGGTTGCACAATGTGGAGGCAAATTTGTGCTCAGTGAGCATTTTTCATTGAACTGAACAGGCATCATCTTGGTATCCAGTTCTTATAATTCATCCATGCTGGATACAAGGAGAAACAGCTAGTCTCGCTTCATCCAAAGATTAAAAAAGACTGCCTACCAGCACCTTTAAAGCTCACTAATTAAAGCTGGCTCTGTCCAAAGGTATTGTTTTTACACTTTGGTCTTTGTATAAATCAAAGAAACGAGGTATAACGTGTGAATTCCTGAGCTTCAGAAGTGCTGGTAAGCATGTTTTATTACCTTTGGACAGAGCTCACCCTGCTTCCAGTCTTTATGTTAAGCTAAGCTAACTGGATGCTAGCAAGAAAGTGAATAAGCTCATTTCCCAAACCTCTTGTAAAACCACAACTTGTTTTTTGCTAAGCTAAGCTAACCGACTGCTGGGTGTAGCTTCTTATTTAGCGAACAGACATGAGAGCGGTATCAGTCTTAAACTCTTAGCTAGAATGCAAATTAACATATTTCCCAGAATGTCGAACTATTCCTTTAGGAGACATTTGGATCTTTAAATAAAGACAAGAATGGTACAGAGAAACTCACAATTATCTCAACTTGAAAGAAAGAAACAAAGGTGCATAAGGGTAAAACTGGAGGGAAAAAAGTATTGCTATGACAGAACTGTTATCTCAATAGTAATCTCTGGAAGGAGAGCTCCAGAGGTCTGCAGTGGAGTCTCGCCCATATCACAGCTGAGCTGGTGAGCTTCCGCTCCACTTGGACACGACACACCGAAGACAACAAGCTCAAATGGAAGGAAAGTGGCTCCAATGGTATGTTATATATGCATTCATTCATTCATTCATGTTATGTTTGTGCTGTATGCACTGTGTAAAGTCACAAAATTAAGGCATATCCTAATTTAATCTATATACCTAATTTATTATTGTATTGACAAGTCTTTTTAACAATTTTAACAAATTCACAGCAGGGCTTACTACATAACAATCTTGGGAAATGGTTCTACTTTTCAGAATTAGACTGATTACCTATGAACAGTTTGACAACCTCTGCTAACACAGAATAAAATATCTTTTTTCTAGATGTGTGATTTGGCAGGGACACAAAGCCACTTTGCTCCATAAATGTGCTCAGTCTCCCTGATTTGATTTGTTATCTACATTCATTTTGCAGTGATCTCATATGGGGATTAACAGATACAGATATTGTTTCCCTTTCAGCTTAACAAAATTTTCCAATGCCTCTTCCAATCTCCTATATCCTCCAGGATTTTCAGACCCCAGTGCGACAACAGAGCAGAGATCCAGACAAGAGGAGCTGTCAGAAAAATCCCTGCAAGACCCCACTACAGATACAAAACCATAGACAGGACTTCATTTATGATATGTGCTTTTCTTTTCATAGAATATCTACAGAGGTTAACTGAGGTTAATGGTGAGTCATTTTTTGTAACAAAACCACAATTCCTTCTTATACCATGATTGAGGGAGTCAGAGGAGGAAGGTGAGGAGGAAGGGGTGGTTGAAGGTTAACATCATCTTCCCATGGTAAGATGCAGTGTATTCACAGAAATGTCCTCATGTCTTAGTTTAAGTAGTAGTATACTATGATAATTTAAATGCAAAGTGTACATGCTGGCCATGTTATACAGTATAGTGCATTTTATTAATTTAATTTGCCACCTCAACACTTGGAACATTTTACCTTTAATAGTTTGAACTGTACACAAATCATTTAACCATGCAATAAATGTTGAAAAGGTTTGGTATTGATTCATTATAAGGCTGGCCTTGGTATGGAAGGATATTGTTGTTTTTAGTTAAAACATTTAAAGAATTCAACTGCAATCAGCTGCAACAATTATGTGATTCAGTTCCAAGTCTGTAAAATGAGTTACAGCACATTCAGTAGATCATTTGGCAAACTAATAACTGTAAAATCCAAATCAAAGATGTTCTGCACAAAGACTAGCGCTCATTTTTACTTAAAAGGCCAACTCAAGTGATGTCTTCCCCCTCTTCTAATATGTTATCCCTTTTTTAAAAACCACCTGCAGTTGTTTTAAGGAGTTTATGTTTGACTATAAGAAGTGATGCTTGTAGCACATAAATGAATATACCCCTGTTTGGATCTATTCAGTCAGATTAAGTGGACCATTCTCATTAGAATACAAACAGTAGTTACTGTACATTCCTCTTTGAGTAAGAAAGTGGAGCTTAATGTTAAAGAAGATGTCCTATCAGGCAATGTGTATCCACCAAAAGCCAAACTGTCCTGTTAAAGTACACGTGAGCCAGACAGAGGAGTCTGCAACCACAAGCGTCAGCCACATGGCTAACAGGTAAATATACTATTTTTAATATACTTTACTTATAAGTGGCTTTCCAGTAATTTAGTACTGGATTTCCATAAAGTTGGGGAACTTGCAAAATGGTCAAAATAGATGTAGCAGAGGCCAAATAATCATGACTTGTAGTCCTTAATATGGGTCAAGTTCCAAATCAGTCCAAAACCTTGATCCCCTACTTCCCATAATGCAACTTAAAAGTGTCTTTTTACTTTAACATGCACAGTAAAGTAAAGAAATGTTAATGTCAAGCTGCCTCATGCCTGGTAAACCAATGATTTCATTTCTCTGCTCTCCCAGCTGGAGGGGCTGTAGAGCAAAGGGAGAGAAATGGCTCCAGGGTTGCCCAGAGGGTTCAGCTTCAAACCAAATTTCTTATTTTAACAATTGTCAGTTAAGCAGTTTGCGATTGCATCTTCATCTTCATTTAATTTCACATGAATAAATAGCACAACAAGGATTGCAGACACAGTGCTGTTACCTCTCTGTTAAATGTGCATAATCTAAAGCAGTGCATGAAGTACACACACACTTGTACCCCAACCCCCGAACACACACACAGACGTAGCTATATAAATGCACTGTACAAAACGGTAAAAAAAACAAAAAACACCAATCTTGTCACTTTACACATGCACATATTATATATAAGGTATTTGCAGCATCTTGCTACAAAAGCAAAATAATCAAGTAATCAAGTTAAGGTGTAGATTCCCTTCTCAAGCCAATTTAAAAGTTATGATCAGAGTATCTCTCACACTGATGTATATAATTTATCAAGACTGCAACTTTGGGCTTTTACTCTCAAGGGATCCTGCAGCACATCCACCTCAAGTGATGACTGCAACATGCTTTCACAGCAAAACTTTGCAATAAAAGTGATCAATCTCATTCAGGCTATCTTAAAAAAAAGGCAACTGGAAGTGTCTGTATAGATATCACAGGTAGCTTAAGTGTGCTGCAGTGTTACTAAATATATTTGTGAAAACCAGTCCTGTGTATGAAAAATGTATGTGTTTTTATGCTCCCAGCTCTGAGTACATTGAATTATTTATTGGCAGAGTGCCTATTTTTAGGATATAGTCAACCTCTACTAAACACATGACTAGCAGTCTAATGATGTCAGACACTGTAAGTTTAACGTGAAGTTTTAATATACCTTTTTTTGATGTTTTAATGGGAAAGCAGGTCCTGTTTTTACGTGCTTTGGATATTCAAGATTTCAAAAAAAAACATTGAGAGCAGACATCATGCTTACTCTCATTGTCAAACATGATTTTGACTTGACTGGATGCAAAATTCATAGACTGTGTCTGGATAAGTGTGAAAGAAAAACAGCCAATCACCAATTTAAACATTTTATTGTATCAAACAAATTTAGATTACAGATGTAATCATCAATCAATTCAAGTAAAATTGGAACAAAACTCTGCAGATTTAATTCATGTAAAGTACACTATTACCATTCAAAAACAGAACAAACATTACATGGTCCATAAACACTCTGCAGAAGAAATAACAAAAGCTTGCACAGGAATGTTTTAACGGTCGTTCTTGTTCATTGTGGACATAGTGGTCATTGTTGGCAGCTGGGAAATAAACTGCTTATACTGTGGCTGATTAATCTGCTAAAGTGACATCAATACTAGGGTGGCTTTAGTTTTATGCTTCAGTTTTATTTCTTTCACACATGTCAAGTATAAGGTGAAGGTTATGGAAAAGATTGTCACATAATCTACATAATAATGCCACTTCAGTGAAACAAATAACAGATGAAATGGCAAACATTTAGGAGTGTGGTGATGACTTTATGATGTCCTTGTTTCATAGAAAACTAGAATAAAAAGGGAATGCCAGTAAGTACAATTTCTATCCGGTATTTAAAATGTTTGCTTCGCTGTTTAAATTAATTCCCGTACAAAATGAAGTACAGAAAAGACCTTGGACTTATAAAAAAAAAAAAAGTCACTGTATGTTCAGTGCTGTGCAGGAAGGTGTTTTATGACCAGGATTTAGATACCCAAAAAGCACATTTAAGTGTCAAAAATGAGGGTGCAATTTGCTCACTGGAGATGGGTTTTTCCTTGTTAATTCAAATCTGCATCTGCAGACACAACCCTCTGTAATAACTCTGCTTCTTAACTATAGATTAACAACCACACAGTTTGACTGGTAAAAGTCTGATTATAATACCGTAACCAGACATGATATCATTGTTGTTGTTAATTGGGATATTACCAGAAATTACTTCGTCACCTTTACTTTGAAGTCCAACTGAAAACACATTTAGTCATCCCTTTTTGCAGTCAAAAATAGTCGTGTTTTTTAAAAATGTATTGCTAATAGGTTTTTTTAATTATTAAAAGAAAGGGGAAAAGGGGCATTTGTGGAAATATCAGAAATACTCCTTTTGCTCTCAGCAGCTGGGGGCGTGTCTGTGTTTGATTGACAGCAGCAAGCGGATTGACCTACGACAGGGAACAAGAGACAAAGTAAGCAAACGTGTGTTAAGAAGGAGAAGGAGACTTTAGCAGACTGCTGTTCGTCCCTGCAACCGTCTGCGCGATAGAACGGTGACGTTACTGCTTTATGCAAATATGATTGAAAATGAAGCGATTTGATTGGCTGTATGGAAACAAGGTCTCCATCTACGTAGATGGATACATAACGGTATTCTGACAAATGAATCCAACTATAGGGGGGGCCATCATGAAACCAAAAAATACAAAATATTAATTTCTCCCTTTTGGTTTCTGATTTTTTTCTCAAAGGAGAACACAGGATAAGTGATTTATAGACATGCATGTTGTTAGGGCTGCAACAAAGGATTATCTTAATTAATTATTCTGCATATTATTTTCTCAATTAATCGCTTTGTATATAAAATGTCAGAAAATACTGAAAAATGTCTCTCACAGTTTCCCAGAACTTAAGATGACGTCTTCAAATGTCTTGTTTTGTCCGACCAACAGTCCAAAATCCAAAAATATTTCGTTTACAATTGTAGAAGACTAAGGAAACCAGCAAAAAATGAATCAAAATGATTAATCAGTTATCAAAATAGTTGCCTATTAATTTTCTGTTGATCGACTAATCAATTAATTAACTAATCGTCGCAGCTCTATATGCTGTAGCAGAAAAAAAACATGCAATTCATTTTCAGCTGGACCTTAGGAACATATTTGTAGATGTTTAATTCAGTAGCGTAAACACATGTAAATATATTTTTTATTTAACCTGTCAATCAATGCAGATGTGATCTGCATCCACTCATTTAGGATTCAGCATCCAGCTCACCGGGAATAAATGACGGCATTTGAATTTAAAAGTGATGGTTTCGGCCCCTGTTATTTATGAGGTACAAATACATTTTTATTGCTTTGAGATGGAACAATAATTGTAGAAGTCATGGCACATATTTAATGATAAAAAGGTTCATGTCTAAAACAATTGCAGATAGAAGATTTGTTGCCTTTGAACATTAAAGGGGATATTATTCATGTGAATCGTGGTAGTTTATGATAATAAATGCGTGACTGAGACAGGACTCTTTCCCATTAACTAGGTAGTAAATCCCAGTCTGGTTCATACATACAGTAAGCTAGTTTTAGTTTAGTGCAGGGGAAGCTATCGAAAACAAATACATGATAATTAAATAATTGGCCCTTTTACACAAGCATTTTTGACACAAGATTAGTGTAGAAACCTTCGTTCTTCTTTTCTTGGGCTGGTAACGAAGGCCTGACTGTAGAGGAACATAGATGCCCTGATGTATCTAAAAAGTGGATCTGCAGACACACTCTTCTGTCATTGTGTCGGGCTGGCTGAGCAGGCTGGGCAGCGTTGTGTTGTGCAGAAAACCGCTCTATTTCTCTTTCTCCAGGCTGCATTTCTTTGTCTTCTCCTCTGCCGGCTGACTCGCACTGGATGCTGCTGCTTTTGTGTCTGCAAAATATAGACAGAGACATAAAAGACTGAGAGAACATAAGATAGAGAGAAGAGACTGACTCTGGGGGATTTTAATGGACTCTTGCAGCTAAACAATAAATAAATATTTGGTAACACTGTTTATTAATCCAACGTAGAGACGGTTGTTTCTCCAAATGAAGAGGAAATTACACTCTGTTTTCTGTTGCTTTGTGTCTAACTACATAGAATGAAAGGTGATTATATACATTATTCCATTTGGCTTTGCAGTATGAGTGGTGAAGAGTTCAGACCAAAGATTCGCGATGACACAAAACTGTTTTAGAACCTGGCAGGGAAAAGTTGCAGCAGTGTAAAAACTGGCCCATCTCAGCTTGACTCAAGCCGGCTGATGGCGTCGCCTGCGACTCTGCTTGTCAAATCGATAGCAGCTGTTTTTAGCACATAAGGCAAATCACCTGTTTCAACAGCCTATCAGCTCGTAACAAAGTCTGCCAGTCATCTTGTTCATTCATTCATGTTTTAAGATGCTACAAATTATATCCAGCCACAAAAAACGCCTGAAAAGCTGGCAGTTAGAGCGGAAGTACTGAGAGTTGCTGCTATGGAAATGATACACTGTCTCGTCTAGTCGCTTTGGTGTAAACTGGCAGGTTTCAGAGCGTTGCAGACCCGATGCATTGCAAGTAGTTGCAAGTTTCTTGTCTCGTTGCAAATCTTTGGTCTTAACTGGGCTTTAGACAGGAAGTTTTTTGGCCCTCATCCCAATCCAGGTTCTTTAACATTGGGTATCTGCCAATTTCAAGTCCGATCCAATAGGTTATTTACCTAAATGTTCATTAAATATATATCTGACATATTGAAATTACATCTGTAATTTGGCAAATCTTGTTTTTCAATAAGTATTATTTAAATGATAATCTTTTACTTGATCCAAATACTGAAGGTACTGGTTCAGTTGAAGCGTACAGACAAGTTAATAAGCTGATATTAAAAGACTGAAAGACAAACTGGGAGGATGTGACTCCTGAAATTGACGCCATGCGATCTGCTAGAGAGGAGGTGTATCACTCTGTTAGAGTTGTTTGAACTACAAAAACACTCTTGCACAAATGTGTCTTTGCGTGAATTTGCGTCCAATCCCGTCTTTCCATTGACTTTGCAGCCAATCGCACTGCCTCTAAAATTAGCTTTGCGTTCTGTCTGGGTACACAGTAAGGTTTATAGTACCTCTTATGCCTGCGTTTTATATATATAGGCGCTTTAATTGGCTTTACACAAAGTGTCAACCAGTCATTTGTTGCAACAAACTAGATGTTCTCGATTAATAGGTCCACATATGTCAATGGTAGCAAGAAAGAAAGAAATATAGAACGAAATTAAGGAGCAAACAAACAAACAAAATCTACAGCGATGACAGAAAACCACAGTGTCAGCTCAACCCCATCGGCCCCCCAAAACTAATTTTTCCACTTTCATATGTAGCTGCCTTGCAGGGTATTTCAGCCGCTCTGTAAAGTGTGGATCTAAGCAACTTCACAGATGTTTGTTGACAAGCCATGATTACATGACACCAAGCCAAGCCTCTTGAGCTGTTTAACATAAATAAACCCTGCCTAGTGAGCGGATGATTAAGAGTCCCCTGAGGGGAAAGGATTCCTGTGTAACTGTGGCTCTTTTGACTCTTATGTACCTGCTTGTGCGTTGTTTTGTTGCGATGAAGGATCTGCTACATTATCAACACTGGAACGATCCTCTTTCTCCTTGGAGAGGGGGCACTCGAGTCCACCTGCAGCTTCTAATAGACTCTCCCTGGAGAACTCTGTAGGGGGCAGAGAGGCAAATGGAGCACGAGGTGAGGGTGAAGAAAAGTGACAGATAATTAACTACACAGAGAAGATGATACCGCAGTGTGGATAAAATGCTCTTGTCCTACATTTTCTGTTAAATTATGTCTCATCTCACCTCATCTCATCAATCAATGCCGCCTGACATTTATAGTTAGATAGTTATTTAGTCATGCTGAGTGAATTCAAAAGGCTGATCTTTAAATGAAGCCACCCTCGACTGGACTGGTGTTGATGGTCATCGATTTGTGCCCCCCCAGCTTCCTCTTTGCTCCTTTCATCTGGAGTGAGAACTTAATTGCAGCTTCTCCATAATACGTGAGCAGTCCATAAAAAAACATGCTCACCTTGTTACATTGGAGTATGTTGGGGTTTTTTTAATAAAAGCTTTTACACCCCAAAAAACACGTGTGTCCCAGTGAATTAAAATGAAAATAGATAACAACATTTACTTCCACTGTACTTCAGAAAAGCAGTCCTGTCCACTCTTGATGCATTAGTGCCGGGCAATTACTGAATGTGTGTACAGTATGTTCTGTACTCTGTGACCATCTACTCAGCTGCCATTAAAGTGAATTATATGTCCTGAGCTGAAAAGCTGACCTCTGTTTTTTCTCGTCAGATGTGAAGTATTTGGCACATGAAGGAGACAGTATCTGCCAAGGTGGCACTTTGAACCATGTACATGTTTTCATTAAAGGAATAGTTCAGTTATTCACTTTCTTGCAGAGAGTTAGACGAGAAGGTTGATACCACTCTAATGTCTGTATGCAGCCGGTTAGCTTAGCTTAGCATAAAGACTGGAAACAGGGGGAAACGGCTAGCCTTGCCCCTTCCAGAGGTAACAAAATCCATTGTTATGCTAAGCTAAGCTAATTGGCTGCTGGCTCTTAGTTATATTCAGTATTTAGCGTACAAATATGAGAGTGGTATCAATCTTCTTCACCTAGAAGAAACCGAATAAGATTATTTCCCAAGATTAAGTATTCCTCTACATTTCCCTCTTTTCCCCAATCCCTTTGTTTCACTTCTTTTAATTCTCCTCTTCCTCCATAAGCCCTATCATGCATTTATATAAATCCCTTCCAGCTATTTTTATGCTTCCTACTAACTCTACACCCTTCCCTCACGTTACTGTTAAAGATTAAATCAGTCGCTCAACATTCTGACTTCTTACCAAAAAAATAGTTCAAATTAATGTAGCAGAGCTTCTTCTTTCCTTCCCGATTAATCATCTCATGACCACTCAGATTAATCTTGTGACCCTTTGGAGGGGGTCTGACCTCTAGGTTGGACTACCTAACTGTAGTAGGAGTATAGTAGTTGATTAGCTCCACCTTATGAGTGCTTTTACTTTTGATACTTTATTACTTTTTTGCTGACAATACTTACTGACAATAATGCACTTTTATTTAAGTAGGATTTTGAATGCAGGACTTACTTGAAGTATTTTTACATTGTTGTATTAGTAGTACTTCTTCAAATGTAATTTGACAAGTTGCAAGTTGAGATAGACAAATACTCACTCTACCTCATACTTATGATCTGTTTAGATTGTCTAGAGGAAAAACACATTAACATAAACATGGAAACTTCATACAACTCCACACAGCTTCTCTTTTTACAAATATTTCGAGTGGTGAAGAACTCCTCTGTGCCTAAGTCAGTAGTTTGTGTTGCTGAATACCAAACATACCCTCCATTTGGCAGCGCAGTTTCTCAAAGGCCTCTGCAGTGGCCTCATCGTCGTGTGGGAGCTCCTCCCCGGTGGGAACAGAGTCAGGGCTGGGACGGTCCGACAGGCAGCTCTCTGAGGAGCACTCATCCCCGGCTCCCTGCTGCTGCCTGTACAGGTGGTGATCTACCAGGAACTGCAGCTCTGGGAGGAGGGAGGTGGAGATCGGAGAAGCGAAAGATAAGCAGAGAAGAGAAGATGAAAAGGAAGGAAAGAAAAAAGTGTGTTAAGAGGAAAGAGTCAACAGGGGAAGGAGTGGATTGGAAGAAATTGTGGAAAGTAAAGAGCACAAAATCATTGGGGAAATGTGGGGAGGAGGAGGAGGACAAGCACGAAAAGAAAGTGGTGTGAGATGAAGGGAACCAATGGGAGGAAAGACGGTATGAATAGTATACAGGAAAGACAGATGGAGGGAAGGAGAGTCAGTGAAGGTGGAGATCGAGCACTTCAAAAGGATATTGTAGGTTAAGCATTTTTGAAAAACAAGCTAGATTTAATTAACACCCAGCAGAGCGAGGGGGCAGGTAAAGATGCATCAGAGTTGGGAGATGATTAGTTTAATCGCCTTCTTCAACCTCCTTCATCCAGTTTTATTACTCTTAATCTCCTTGTAGTAGGAAAACTAAAGCACACTGATTATCGCCTGGGTTTCCTCTAAGAAGTGACTCATCACACTTTGAGCTGTTTAGCTGTGAAACTAATTGAAGAATAAACATCCCAGAGCAGCAAATTTCACTTATCTTCTCATTGTTGTTTCCTTGCTTCAGTTTCTTTATTGGAAACTATTCACTGCATAAAATCATTCTCTGTTTGTATTTAATTGGAAATTGACACTTAAAATAAGATAAGATTTCCATTGCACTGTAGTGACAAAAACAGCCTACAGAAGTATCAGGTGCTGTAACACTTGGGCTCTGTGTTTTTGTTTTTTTTATATTTGTTTTTCAGGCTTTCTTTAGATGGTGCAAGACCCCAAGTGCCCTAATCTCACATTGACACACTTTATAGCTCAAAAAATGGAAATTGGGAGAAATTCTGGTCAGAAAATCTGGAATAATGAGTCCTTGCTGTTGCAAGTGCAGCACTGATTGGCTCCGAGGTTGAAATAGGACACTCAAGGTAGAAGAAACTTCCATCATTAGCATAGCTACTTCACCAAGTAAGTTTAAGTTTCCTGGACTCTATCTATACTAATAGCTTTGTCCCATTAAAGAATACATTGACATTTTTTCAAGTTTGTCTTAAAACAATACTTGCATTGTGCATTGAAACAGGTTTTGGTTGCTATAATATTTTATCTCGTCCATACTGGCAGTGAAAAGATCCCTTTCTAACCTGATTCAAATGTAAGAGCAGGAACAAAATTCTCGTTCTGAGCAAAATTGCACCCTGAAGTTCAGCTGAAGTTAATATGAGACTTCAGCTGTCTGAGTTAGGCTGCATTCCAACCAAATCAGGCGCTGTGGCGAAAACGCCGGTTCTCTCATTCATTTGAATGTGGAAAGTGCGTTTAGGCTGCGGCGGTGTGGCGAAAAGTTAAAACAGAATAAACTTTTGGAGAAACACAACCGACATCATGCTGCGGCGGCCAATCACGCCGGCGATCAGACCGGCAGATGCCCAGGTGAAGAAGAACTTTGTTTACAATGTAGCATTGTAGCATTCCACTGTTTACCGAGCAACTGTGAAGGTGGAAGAGAGACTGATCGATTTTTCTTGTTGGAAAAAAACTTCTCTGGGTCGGGAACTGAGACATTACAATTGATGACATGACTTGCATGGCCACATGCCGCCCAGGCAGGCTATAATATTAGTTTGGTTTGCTTGTATTTTTAAAAAAGACATGACCTCATACACATGTGTCTCATAGAGTGTAGCAAAAGATATTACACTATAGAAAGCAGAAAAACTAACAAAGAATGAGACCTTTACCGTACCAGCAGTGTGGTCTAACACATAAAATGCCAACATCACACACAGATCGATAACAAGACTGACTCTACCTTTCATTGTAGGTGTTCCTTTTTGCCCTTTTCGCCGTTGTCGAGGGGAGTTCAACAAGGCTGCCTGTAAAACACCAACATCACATATCAGCTGGGCAGAGCGCACTGAGATGGAAGAGATTGTTTTGATAGAGATGGAGCTCATTTTAAAGAGGAAATTCTATTTTTGTAATCTTATTTCAATAAAACTGACTTTTATAGAGCATGAATTAGATTACCTTGTACAACTGGTTTGGCAGACGATCTTCATCTATTTCTGCGAAACAGCAAATAATCAGTTAAGTACTGTACACAATAAAACAATGAAAACGAGATTTAAAGCGAATACAGAAAGAACAGGCAAACATACTGTATGAGACACTAAATTCATTGGTCCAACACATTGTGCAGTCTTGATACTGTTCTTAATAGCACAGTTGATCTGTTCAGTAGGTTAGTGTACTGTAGCTGGAGTGCAGCTGTGACTCTAGACAGTGCAAAGCAGAGTGGATATAAGGTGACCTCCAGCCAGATGGTTATCTGACACACTACAAGCTGGTGCAGTAAGTGTTTGCTCAATTTTTATCAAGCATGGTGGGCGGAATTATTTTACTTTTTTATTCTCCACTCTCATCTATGATAAAATCAGACTCTCTGGATGCTTTTTTTGCTAACAAAGGAGATGCTAGTCCACTCTCATCATCTTCCTAATAGACCCCTGCATACAGCCAACTGCTGATGACAGATAAACAGTAAAACACGGTTTGTCCAAAACCCCTGAAGGGAAGTAAGTAAGTAAGTAAGTGTGTAGCATACTGAAGTGTAGTCTGGAGCTGAGCTTTGTTTGATTTGTTTATTAGGTACACTTAACTAAAGCTAATGCAGTCTAATACAACATTCCTGCAATAAATCCTCCCTTCGTGAAGGAAAGGCAAGGTAAGGCAGCTTTATTTATATAGCACATTTCAAACACAGAGGCAATTCGAAGTACTTTACACAGGCAAAGAAAAACATTAGAATGACATTCAAAACAATAAGAATAAAATCAATTAGGATAAAATAAAATGAAATTTTAAGATGAGATAAAATTAAATGATATACATAAAATGAAATAAAATATATAAAATGAAATAAAATACAGTAACAGTGCAGTAAAAAGATGTAAGTTGACAATGCAACAAAGGAAATAAAAGTGCATTAGAGAAACCAATCATGCAAATGCACAGGAGAACAACAGAGTTTTTAATTTCATTCTGGTTATAATGTTCAGTTTTTGCTGAAACTGTTTTAGAGAGGTGTTAATTCAACCATACAACTACAGCCTCCAAAATGATTATACATCTAACACATCTCGAAACATTATTCATGAAGGCAGGATTTATTGCAGGACTGTTGTATTAGACTACATTAGTTGTAGCTAGCTGTACCTAATAAACTGGAAACTGAGTGTATATTACTACAGTAAAAGCAGTTACAATGTGTGCATACATAGCTGTAGAGATTATACTTGCTCAGGAGAATGAGGAAACTCCAACACGATACTACACTCACATTCTCATGTGACTCTCACTGGATAAAGAAAAGCTTTACCATCATCTGTTGTCAATATGTGAAACTCGACTCTGTGGTCACAATATGAAAGGACTGAAATAGAAAAAAACAATCAGTTGACTGCATTACAGTGAAACCATTAACTGTGATCAATAGTGAGCGTGTTGAACCTGCATCCAACTCTGCGTTTCCAGCCTTGGAACTTTTTTCTAGGACACCACCTTGTTGCTTGGCAACCTATGCATCCCTAGGCACTAGGAAGGCACTGTGTGTGTGCCAGTGAGCATGTGCATATATTATTCTTACTTAAAAGTATGCGCTGCACTGTTCAAAATTCCAGTGATGTGCTTGTTTCTTTATTCATCACTCTCTCTCTCTCTCTCTTTTTCTCTGCACCAAACATAAACTCAGTTGTGACACTGAAAACATTGTTTCATTTCAAGAAGGATTCATCTTTATGCTGTGCGTGTTTACAGTGATGCTTGAAACTGAATATAATTTTATCTCCCAGGAGTTTGAGTAGGTTCATACAACCATTTTGGATTTAGTCTCAAATCAATCCCAGGAAATAGGCCAGTCTTTTAAGTTCTTCAGGTTACTTAAGATTCAATTTCAACTTCATGAACTGGTATTTGACAGACAGTAGTCAAACTATATCAGTCTGAATTAGAGTTTCATCCCACCAGTGCAAAATGTAATCTGTAATCTGAAACATTTTGTGCAGCCATAGAAAAATTGTCAACATGTTTGAAAAAAGAGACAGAAAATCATCTTAAAGGAATATGTTTAAACACTAATGGTGATTAATAAAAGGGTGAAAAGTGAACCTATGGAACAATCTTGAGGATGAACTAAAATGTGTAGTTCAATTCATAAGTGATGGTGGTAGTTTTAACAGCAGAATTATTACATCTGCAATAACACCTGCAGTGATGTCAGAGAGTCAAAGTAGTTCAAATTTATCAGGCGTCTTCTTCTTCATTTTATGTTTAAAATTGGTGCACAGGATCAATAAACCCCAGCTTAAGACTTAAAGTCAGTGAGCAGCTGTGCTTGTATTTGAAAAAAATAACATGGTTATTATTGTTAGTAGTAGTAGCAGTAGCAGTAGTAGTAGTAGTAGTAGTAGAAGACATGGTTGAAATGTCATTTGGGTCAAGAAACATAAAATATGGCTTTCACACAGCTGATATTCAGATTGTTTTCTCTGCGTATCGAGCCCATCTGTGCTGCAGAATGAAAGAAAAGGCCAATAAAAAAAAGCCTTTCTGGCAGTGATGAGTCTATCACTGCAACTCCCAGCTGACTGGCTGTCTGACACAAAGCCAGACGTGAAAACAGATGAATCTTCTGACTCCACTTTATTCAGCCAAGCCGCTCTACTTTAGCTGTCTACTGTGGCATGTGTTGATTTATAGTTCCTGTACTGCACTTGATGAAGAAAAATGAGCAAATCAAGAAAACTCTTGCACGTGTATTAAATGAAAAATAACACACACAGTCTGTCATGTTTTTGAAAGGGCTGTTTCATTTTTCTTCTTTTTGCAGTTGTTTACTGTTGCTAAGCAAAGGGCAAAGAAAGCGGGGGAGGAAAAGAGACGGCTTTGCACAAATAATAACATGTGGCTCCTTTATTATAATTTCAAAGAAGGCATTGTTCTTCCTCCTCACCTCCCACTTATTTGAGTTTCAACAAACCAACCACAAACTGTATTCAAACACAGATATAATCTCCTCATCAAGAGTAAAGAATTAAAAATGCTAATGATGTTACTATCTGTTCCTGAAGAAAATGTGTGTGAGAGCTGGCAAGCTGCAGCTGTTGCTATTGCTTGAAGAGCGCATATTGACACTAGAAAAGCTGCATTTACTGGATAAAAAGCAGTTCTGATTGCTCACATTATATCTCATGAACATGAGAGAATATCTTTTGGATTTACAATGCTTGATCAACAAGGTGTAAACTGTGCCAAGTGAGCTAATGCTTGAGAAAAAACAGTATCAAGAATAGGTATAATAAATGATGTTCATATGAACAGTTTCTACACAATGTTTTAATGTTTTAAATTTTGACTGATTTTGTGGGCCAGAAAGCAGGAAGTTGTGTGAAATCAACCAACTTCAGTTACCAGAACACTGTTGTCAGGATCATCTTTGTCAACTGAGATTAAAGTTGCCTGCAGTCGGGGATCAAAACCGAAACCCTTTGGCTGTAAGACAGCTTTGTCAGGATTTGATTTTCATATGGAGACTTTTAATTGCACAAAAACACAAGTCTGTAGTTCTAAGATGTTTACAATATTAAAGACAGAAGGAGTAGCTGAGCATGATGATATATAATAAGTGCACACAGTGTTTAAATGAATGGAGAATCTAAGTTTAAGAAAACGGGAGACAAAAACAAAATTAAACAAAAATATATTATTATTATTATCATTATTAAGACCATATTAACACATTAATGTCATGATCACACTTGCCAAAATTTAAATAGTTCAGCATTTTGGGGAAATGCGCTTATTCACTTTCTTGCTAGCATCCGGTTAGCTTAGCTTAGCATAAAGACTGGAAACAGGGGGAAACAGTAGTCTGGCTCTGTCCAAAGATTGTTTTTACACTTCAGTCTTTGTACAGATCAAAGAAACAAGATATAACTGCTACGATACAAGTTCATAAAGAAGACATTTTTTCAAGTTTTCATTTAAATATTCTATTTTTGGCAAGCTTTATTTTATCTCACTCAAGCTGTCTCTTTGTCTCTCTCCAGGAATCAGTAAAGACATGAATCCTCCAAAAAAGTCAGCCTCCTCTTCGTGGAAGATTCAAATCAGGCGCACTCTTATAACACTCATTATTTAGCCTGTAGCCTCTATATTTGTCGTGGCTGTTCCTCTGATGTGCTATTGGGGTTCACGATGCACAGGGCAGAGCAATCTGCAGAGCATTAAATAATGCAGGGCTCTGTCTGATGTGGGACACATCATTTCTGCACCAGCACAACTCCTCTCCCTCATCATCATATCTATTCCTCTCCATCCCCCTCCTCCTCTGTGGCACATCCTCGTTTTCACACACACACACACACACACACACACACACAACTGTAACTGTCTCTGTGTCTGATTTGATATCTGTCTTTGCCTCTGCTAGTCTGCGTCAATCGTTCTGTCTAAACCTTTTTTATTCATGTCGTGAGTCTTTCCATGGCATGGCTGTCTTTCTCACAATTTCTAATTTTGAGGACACACACACACAGCGAGATGCAGCCCAGTGTGAGACATTAGTGTAGCTCAGGATCCCGTCTAGTCACTAAATTAAATGAGGCTGAGAGTTTACAGCCATGCTAGCAGCTCTGTGAGGCTGTACTTAGGCACAGCAGTGCTTTGAGCTAAATGCTAACATCAGCATGCTAATATGCTCACGGTGACAATGCTAACATGCTAATGTTAAGCAGATATAATGTTGACCATGTTCACCATCTTAGTTTGGCATGATAGCATGCTAATATTTGGTAAGGAGCACTAAACTCAAAGTACAGCTGAGGCTGATGGTTAGTTTTGCAGGAATCTGGCCATAAACCAAATTACTGGACAAATTAAAATTTTGACAAAGAGTCAGAGGATCACCAAAGTTGTTACAATTCATCCTGAGGAGAACATAAATGTCTGTACCACATTTTATGGCAATCCATCTAATAGTTGTAAAACCACAAATGTGAACCTCATGGTGACGCTAGAGGAAAAGTCAGGGGATCACCAAAGTCAGTAGGATTCATTGTCTGCAAACCATGAATGTCTGTACCAAAATCTGTGCCAATCCATCAAATAGTTGAGATATTTCAGACCAAAGTGGCGGACCAACAGACCGACTGACTGACCATTAAGCTGCACTGCTAGCAAGGCTAAAAACGTTGCATGAACATGATCCAGGCAATTACATTTCCCATCACAATGTAATTGGGAAAGAAAAGAAATTAACATTATATAAACAGAATTTCTAGGGGACAAGGTTGCAACCGTTTAAAGAAACAAAAATGTGAAGACACTTAACCAAGTAATAAAAGACCAATCAAAGTGATGCACCTAAAACAAGACCAATAAAATAGGCAATTGAAATTAACCTCAAGCATTGTATATGTATCTGCAACTTGTTTAAGGACTATCTCATGACAAAAATATTACAGACACTGCTTTTATCAAAAGGCATCTTCAACCTCGTCCTCACATATCAAAAAATGTTCTTTTTATGTAACTTCATTTATGGAGGCAGAACACTATGCAACCAAAAAACAATCCAAACAAGTTTAAAACTCATGTAAAATGAATAAATGCAGAAAAACAGGATAACACCATAATATATAATCTAATAAATTTCTTTTCCTGTAATTGTTTATGTTTTATCTCAGTTTCTCCTTGTTTTTTTGACATTCCCATTCCTTCACTTCACAAATGGTGTCTCCACTTTACAGCCAAGTTTCTTCTTTCTCTTTTCTCTCTTGTCTCTGATCTACTAAGCAGCAGGATTGTTGAGGGTTCTCACTGCACTTTCATTCAGAGATCAAGGTTGACTCTGAGACACTCCACATGCTCAGCGTCCAATTACTGAATCAAACACACAGAGAAACACAGACATGCACATATAATCACACACACATTACGTAAACAGATCACAGGCAAAGACACTGATTTTTAATCACACCCAATTAGAAAGACAGTTGTTTTCAAGATAAAAACACTATTACGTCAACTCTCAGTGATAAAATGCTGTGATTTAAACAATGCAAGAGTGGCAGTCTCTGCTGGTATCCTCAATGACACATCAACGCCTATTTATTCATACAAAACAGAGAATACCACCTTCTGTTTTCTCACCTGGAGAAAATTACTCTCGCTGCCCCATATTCCCAGCTCATCATCTTTTAATTCTGTAGTGGGTCACGTTACACACTAAAACACCAAAGTACAGCAGAGGCAGGGAGGGAAGCAGGGATTCAATGGATGAGTCATACAACAAGATAACTCTCTAGAGGAGCGCTGTTGTGTTTGATCATTAAGATCCCATGAGAGGACACACACACACATGCTGTTTTTGTTGCTGTAATGCAGCAGGACGATTCATTTGGTGCATAATAGAGTTGAGATTCTACATCACAGCAACCAAAATAAGAAATAGAAATGTCTGGGATATTGTGAAGCATATTGTGGCTATGGTGACTTGTCAGTGTGTGGGCCTATATACCTGCTTTAATCACATTGTGGGGACTCATCTCCCATGTGGGGACCTGGTCCCCACAAGGTTAAACATGTATACGCTGGTTAAACATGAACCAGGAATTCGGTCTGTTTACAACTGACGGTCTTACTTTTTGAAATATGTCTGCCTAAGGCTGCATTAAGACTCACTTTAGTCTTGCATGAAAAAATGCAGCTCATTAATTTGAATGAGGCATCGAAGCAACAAAGGTGCAAACGCAGAGGTCTCCAGTAAAAAAGTTGATCCTGGCACAACTTATGTCTCACGGGTACCTGAAGCAGTGCGCCCCCACCAACACAGCCCCTTACACTGTTAACACACTGCTGTTTTCAGTCTGAATGCCCGCTAACCTGGAGGTTTGTTTAAAACCTGTCTGATCAATTGGCAACTTTTTAGCAATGTCACCGTGTCCCCAGATCTCAGCAATTTTGGTGAGTAGCCTACAGTTACCAAAAATAATGATGGCCAAAACTACAAATATAAGACCCAAGCTTTAATAGAACAGTGTAATCTATGAAGTTTATGGTGAGCCTCGAGATAATGAATGTGAAACAATACAATGTCCACACAAGTGATAAAAATATTTTTGTTTGTGTGTGTGTGTGTTTGCATTTAAGTGCCTTACCAGGTGATGATTGATCACTGGATGCCACTAAAGTGGCAGGTGTGGGTCTACGTCTTCTGATCTGAAAAAGTAGAACAGTTTGAATCTAAGGTGAGAAAAAAAAACATGCTGGTATGACAGTAAAGCACATTATGACGCATTATGAAGCTAAAAATCATCTTAAATCCTTTGCTTGAACCGCTGCTCTCGAAGATCTTTAAGTTTGAAGGGAAATATTGAAATATTGACTGATAAATCTTACTTCACACAGGCTTTGACCTCTAATGGGTTTTATTGGCTCAAGCAATCAAAATGCTAAGCAGTGCACTGAAATGTGCGTATTCTTATTACTCAGCCAATCAGGGAGAGTCTCGCCTTGCTCCCTCAGTACCGGTCGTATGGCCGACTCATCATCCACTTTCTCTCATGATGCTGACAGCCCATAATACAGCCTGTGTGATCCATATTTTGGGTTTGGTTGCCGTACATTTTGAAGACGTCTGAGCTGGTTGAGAGCAATGCTGGCTTTCACAGTGAGATCAGCAAGGCAGCCTGCCACCAACTACTTGCTTCTTGGCTCATGACCAGTGGAATGCAGCAGCTATAGACCATTCTGGGATAATACATGAAAGAACATGCACATTTCACTGGGCTGCACAGTCCAAACCTCCAGTATAGCTGTTAGAAAGCTCTGACTGTGGATATAAAAACTAGAGTTACAATGCATAACCGTTATTTTTAACTGCTAACAGACCAAAGTGTCCTTTACCACAAAACTGCTAAGAATGTGTTGGGTGATGCAAACAGGCCTTTGATGGAAATATATATTATATTTCCCTAGTTTTAATTAAGACAGATGGATCAGGTAAAAACAGGTTGCCACGATTGCCATTGAGCCTGATGCATGCTGGAACTGGAAAGGAGTTAACACTAGAAACGTGTTAATTTGACTGTCATCCTAACTCTAATGGAAATAGGGAGAAAATAAATGTTAACCCTCTTAACTGTGAGCAACATCTCTATCCCAAAACACCCAGGCAGCACTGCATGTCACTATGCCCTGTGTTGGCTATAGAAATTCATCCAAAAATATTAGTTTGACATCTGTTAATATCAATTTTCCACAAACATGCAACTATTAGTTTTGCAAAATGATGCAAAATACACTTTCTTCTGTACTTTAGGTGCAACTACATACCAGACATTTTCATTCCAAGTGCAACCCTTGAGCACACCTGCCTTTTTACTGACTTTAACTGTTGCCTTTTACAATGGGAAACACATAGTTGTTCACTTTGGTGACCATTTAACAACTGACCCACTTTTCACTTGGACCTCCAGGATAAGGTGATTATTTTTCCATTGTTTTGCTCCATAAACCTAAAAGGCTGTGATATAGGAATTTAAATAGACAGTCAATTATCCACACACACACAAATGCACTCCTTACACATAGCGGACAGGGTTGCTGACTAACACTGGAAATCATGTGAGCTCCAGTCCACCATGCATCTTTTCTAAATGCTGCTTGTGCACTTACAAAACTGTCTATTCAACTCCAGTCAGCCATATAGCTTAACCTAAGCGTACACAGTGCAGCATCACTTGGTATTTTATGAGACATTTTAAATCAGCTAGCAGCTAAACTCTTTTTCAACGAGATGAGAAATTATAGATCAAAGTTTGAGCAAAAATCGAGCCCCAAAGTTTGGAGGGTTTTGAGTCTAAAATGGTGAGGAAAAAGATAGGGCTCCTTTTTATTGCTGGTGCATTCAAAGTCAAAGTTAAAAAAGCGACAATCAGGAATTGAATCGTTGCCCTGGGATTACAATTCCAAGGTTTAGGTTTGACTTTGAGGCTGAACAAAATGCGTGAGGAAATTATTAATAACACAAAATGGCTAAAAGCACAAAACATCGCTTTAGCGTTCAGACTCTTTTCATCTGGATTGTTGCTGTGTCTGCTGCTTTCCCTCTATTCAGGACACCTTACTACAATATCTCCCTGAGCACACACACACTGACATATTGCGGTTGGAGCTCTGCATGGTGTTAGACCTAAATTGATTAGCTTCACATTATAATGACATGAAACACAGATGAAACTGCAGAAATAATATGTAGTATCAGTAGCACAATCTAATTGGGTATTCAGATTCGAAGAGGCTTCATCTTCATTAACTTTCAACTCACAGCCATAGAGTACAGGAAGGCGGCACTGAGTGACTTTTCTTTTCTTAACCAAGCAGGCAGACATGTTTTACTGCTTTTTACACTTTTCCAAGAAAATAGCTGACTTCATATCCCGGTGATTCAATTGCTAAATTGTACACAAAATACATTTAGGACGCATTGAGATACAATTGCTTAAGCTACATTTGAGTACAGTGCATGTGCCCACGTACAGTACAGTATGTGGACTTGATGGTGTGTGATGTAAATGGAAAATGCATCCCCACCCAAATTCTTTCACATACAGTTGATTTGCCTTTGCCAAATTCATAGGACAAGCTACCAAGATGAGGTACTAAATAGCCATCACTGTCATCTCCTCTGTCTGCATGTTGGAGTGTAAATGTTTATTTTTCTGTTCAGCGTAAGTCACACTTTTTCCACAGTTAAATTTCAATCTTTCTTGGGAAGCTAAATCGAATCACAAGTTATCACTCAAGTTGCCTTTGAGTTACATTGTGATGCCAGGTGTGAACTGTGGATCTACAATGCAACACGCTAATTTGAATTATGCAACCAAATTGCTGTTACACTGACAATACTTACAGCCTAAAGTATTTCTGAGAAATGGTGATCTTACAAATCCAGTTATTTTGCATAAACATCTTGCTGAAATCAGCGACTAATTGATTCAAAACTGAAATCTGAAATCTTGGCCAGGATCAGACTTTTTTTTTACTGACCCACACCAGGTTTCCCTTTAGCTTTAAACAGAGGGTCTGAAAGTTCAGAAAGTACAGGGGTCACTTTGTGATCCCTTGGTGAAATTTTATTATTTATAAAAAAGTCAATTTATGATCTATAAAGCTCTATGCAACTCCATGAGTCTGATACACTACTGGTCCCCTGAGCAAGGTCTCCTATTTAGCTGTATCACAGTCAAAGCTTAAGACTACAGATGACTGTGCTTTGATTCCAGGTCATTGAACAGTCTCCCCCTGTGGGTCAGGTCAGCGATATCTGTGGAAAAACTGTGAGTTCTGTTTTTTTGAAAAAGGCATTTTATTGATTTTTCCTGCTCAAGTTCTTTTTTTGTCAGGTACTGTTATATGGTATTATATATATTTTTTTTTTTTAAATTATATTTGTTTTGTTCTGTATATTTCTGTGAAGCACTTTGGGGCTTTATTTAGTACTGTGTTTTGTTTGTATGTTGTGTTTTGTTGCCATTCCAGAAAATCCAGCCTCCAGCCCACATTAAAGCACAACGAGCCGTGGCTGTGTAGAACTGATTATGCCCAGAGTCATTGTTATTCTCCTCACCCGGCAGAAGAGCAAACCCCCTGATCCTTCGCTCACACAAATACCACCGCTTACTTACTGGACAGACTCACCCCTCAAACCACCATGCCTGCCTTTCAACCCACAGTCAATTTAAAATGCAGCTCTGTCACTTCTCACAACAATGAACAAAAACAGCCTTGAAAGTGATGGGTGGGTGGGAAAAGCCGTGCATGCCTGATATTTTTGCTGTGTGGGGGAAGTGGGCAAAATACCCTTGGCTGGAAAATATAGGTCATAGCCCTGTTTCCTATTTAACCCTTGTGTTTTGTTGACATTGGCTTTACTTTGTAATTGTGTGAGGTCCCACAGACACCAATGCTGTATGTGCAAAAAAAGGAATAATAATTCCAAAATCAACCAATTATTTTCCTTCAATTATTTTGTATTTTCAAAACCCAATATAGAGAAAAGCACTGAAGTGGTAACCCTTCCCTTTACCACAAACTGAACTTGCACAAAGTATGGAAATGACCCTAAAACATTGTTGTTACACCAAATTTTGTCCATTTTTTTTAGCTGTTATTGCTGCTGTCTAAAAGCTTTTACAGCATTCACTCCTTTTGGTGCTGCTGTTATTACAGACATGTCTGAAACTATCCGCGACCCCTGGACTCGCTCATGGACTTGGCTCTTTTGTTGAGCTGTGACGTTTTACCCATGACGGTCTACAACTTAAGGGAAATGGCGTTTGCTAAAGGCTGCTAAAAATCTGAAATGTAATATAAAATGCAATATTAGATTGTTTTTCAAAATACCGTCCTTATCTAAACATAGAAAGGCTCTGTTCCAGGGCTGTAGCGTCATTACAAATGTCAACTGGAACAGGAGCCCGGAAGTTCATATTCCACTTTGACTTTCTATATGCCTTTTGTTTGCCAAAAAGTAATTTATAGACGAATCATTTCTTGTTATCCTACATAGTGACGTCACTTATGTTTGTTGTAACTCCCTGTTAGACCTTTTATCAACAAACTCCAATAACAGAAATCCAAAAGGAACTTAATTATACCAATATAGAGCAAATGAACATCCATTGTATTTACCCATATTTTACAGCTGGCATCTTTGAGACCGCAAACAGAACTAATGTATAGTCTTCTGTAGTGGACTTTTGAAATACGGCATCATTTCAAAATCATGTTTTTAAGCAATTCTTGTCTTTTGAGCTGTTACAGAGGGCCCAGGATCTCCAGGACCCCACACAGAACATTAGGGTTAATGTGGTGTTATTTAGCATTTTGTTGGATTTCGCCCACTGTCCTTCCACAAACACATTAAATTTTAGTGGAGGTGAATTAAGAGGGTTGGAGGAGCTACAGCTATTGTTCAGGTTGTATTGCTTGAAACAGATTTGACCTTGGGAACTCATTTCTTATCATGCAATAACCAAAGTCATAACTAATTGAGGTGACAGAGGTAGAAAAAAGGTTTATAATTCAAAATCTACTTTAGGAAATCCTAAGGGCTAAAGCCTTTACCTCCCAACTCCTGATTTGCCTTTGAGAAAATGACTGGTAGTTTTTTAATCTTTGCACTATCAGAGTTGCCGTGTGACTTTCACAAGAACAATTTGTTTGCAAGGCAGTACTGAGCACCATATAAGTCCAGAAGGATCCAAGTGATTCCTCATCCTTCATCCTGTCATTTGTAATGTGATCTTGGTATTGTTCAGGCTAAAATCAGTGCTCAGCCATTATAAATCCTCACAGAGTGTCTCCAACTATGGTCTCATTTGGCTCTGAATAGAGAGAATTCACAGGACACTGACCACTGACTTCGACTTTCTTTTATCTCAGTTTCTTCGGTCCTCTGCCTCCCTCTCACTTTCTATCAATCCTTTGTCTTCCTCCCTATAACATTCATCCTTATCATCTTCTCTCTCACTGAATATCATACAACCGGCTGCACCGGGGAAGCAGTTAGAGAGTTAGACAACTGCAATTTATTCGCTGTAATAGATCCATGAATTTTTTCATTTTTGCTGAGAATCACAAAGGTAAATAGCAGCAGTTTATCATAAAATACAGCTTAGAAGAAATGAGGGCTAAACTTTATGTTTTCAATTAATGCAGTGTCTGCTCAGGCAGCAGCTGTGAACCTGTACAAGTGATGTACTTGACTGACAAAAACAGAACCAAATGTGTAAAGGCACTTGGAAATGTGTTTGTTTGTTAAGCCCTGCCCCCTTATTCTTGCACAGTACACAGTTTATAATGATTATGGAGGAAGATTTTCCACTTGAAATTCATTTTTGAATCAATGGGTCCTTGATCGTCAGACAGAAGTAGACAAAAACAGGTTGCTGGCAACTGTCAATTTTTCTGAATTAACAGATTTTGGCTGGCAGATTTTATCAGCTGTAGCTATATAGATTATTAAGATAACAATAGCTCTATGAGTTGGTTGAAAACACTGTCTCCAGCTGACTTTTTAATGTTAACGCTTACTCGTTTTAAAATAAGAATGTTGAAAATTGGGTCTTAGATATTCACTTGATGGCTACATAAAATTGTGCTACAAGACTGAGGCTGAGGCTATAGCTACATTTCCCATGAATAGTTTGAATGAATATTTTGACATTTTGAGGCATACACTTATTCACTTTCTTGCTGAGAAGAAGTCTGTTAAATATAAAGCTGGAGCCAGGAGATGGTAGTTAGCTTAGCATAAAGACTGGAAGCAGGGGGAAACAGCTATCCTGGCTCTGTCTAAAGGTAACAATATCTGCCTACCACACCCTCTACAGCTCACTAATTTTCACGTTATATCTCGTTTGTTTAATCCGTACCAAAACTTTGGTCTATTTCTTGGCCAGGCGCAGTGACTTCCTAGAGTCTTGTTCTCTCAGTGAGTTTCCCAGGCAACCAGCTGATTTTTTTATTCTTTCTGATTTATTTCTTTGGACAAAGCCGGGCTAGCTGTTTCCCATTTCCATACCTACTTCTAATAGTGAGAAGAGTATCTATCTTCGTTGTCTGGACATTATGCGTTTTGTTGTTCCTGAAGTCCGAACTGAATTGGGAAAGAAAGCTTTTAGGTTTCCTGCACCTACGGCATGGAACAATCTACAGACTGATCTTAAAATTCAAAACATAGTATCCCAGAACAATTTTTAAGCTATGGTGAAATCTGCTGAGTCCAGGTTGTCTGTGTGCAAATGTTTTATCTGATCATTTTTAATGTTACTCAAATCTATGTGATGTGCATGTTAATATACTGCTGAAACTCTGTGTTGCTGCTATTCTTCACCAGGTCTCCCTTGTAAAAGAGATCCTTGATCTCAATGGGACAAACCTGGTTAAATAAAAGCCAACAAAATAATAATAATAATTGCAGAAAAAAAGAGAAAGAATCTGGAAACTATATTTACGTCATCCACTGACAGCATCAGGTCTTGGCCTCTATCAGGTACAGTTTGTACTCGTAAGAACACAGTGAGCTCTAATGTAAGGTTATGATAAGAGTGGCACACACTGTATCTGTGTGTGGATATGAGGAGAAGAGTGTGTGCTGTTGCTGTGAGAGTCAGACCTCAGGGAGGCTGTTCTGACTGACGTGTAGTTCTCCACGGAGGCTGATTCACCATGCTGGGAGGTGTCAGGTTGCAGAGATTACTGAACCATGGGTGAAGCCCCCTGGCGTGACATTTATAAGTATGCTTGCAAACATAGAGACAAGCACCTACATACATTTCCTTTTTGTTTAGTTTTTTTACATCTAGAGATTTCATTGTTTATTTTCTTTTTCTTCATTTCTGACTGTTTTGCTGTTGGGCTGTCTGCCTTGGTCATCTGTCTCTCTCTCTCTCACATGCACACACACACACACACACACACACACACACACACACACATAAAACCACACACTTAAGAACCAGCATGCCATGCAGGCTCAGTGGCCACTCACAGTGGTCTTAGAATAAATAGAAAATGCATCCTAAAAGGGTAAAGTCTCAATGGAAATCAGCCAAGTTTTGGTGATGTTTATTGAGGCCAAGAGCAAAGAACTCTCTCGAGTCTTTGCAGAAGAGGTCAACTGAATTTTAGTTGTATACAGCTAAAAAGATATCAGTCTGCTGGTGAGGAAGAGTAGGTAAACACTAGACTGGAGGTGTTTAAGATTCTGTATTGAATGGCTGCAGCCTGTGATCAGACGTGTGGCTAAATAAATACTGACAGTGTACACCAACTCCCTGACACTCAGACACAAACAAGACAGACCTGAGCAACTTTAATTACATCTGTATCTTTCAGATGTACACGAAAGAAGAAAACGTAAGAGAGGCAAATGCACTGCAAGGCTGCATAGACAGACTCAAAGACACAGACACGCACAATTAGACAAGCACACATTCATTTTTACAAATGTACCACAGGCACCAATTTACAGACACAGTGTCTAATATCACTTGGCCAATTACACAAATAATAAGGATTATTAGTTCAAACAACAACAACAGCAACATAATGAGCTCCACACTAACACAAACTAATACGTTTCAGGCCTGGATAATCACGCCATCCAATTGTCATGCCCATGTGTTGGCAGTTTCATTAAAGTTAAAATCCTGAGCATTTCAGTCCTTCAGTTGACCTGTAGTTGCCGTAGTAACAGAAAGTGTGATTTGATAGTACAGGGGGCATCAAACGCTCATTGAGCAGCTACTTTGTCAGAAAATACACCAGAAGAGCAACATGTTTATTTGTTTACAGTGCAGCCAAACAAACTCATGCTGTTTTAATAAAGTCAGTACAAAATAATTTTTCGATCATGTCATGAGCATGTCAATGCTAACTTTTTGTGACAAATATGCAGTTTCATGTGACTGCTTCACAATAAAAGCCACTGTGTGTTTTTGCCAGTTGAATGGTTTTAATGAGAAGCAGTAGCAGTAGGAAAAGTTGGGTTTGCATTAGCAGTTATTTAAAACAGCTCTGATACGGCTGTAGGAGAGTGAAAGTAAACAGTGAGGCTGTTATCAGTGGCTGTGTCTGAAATCACTCACTCATTCACTATATAATATGCACTAGTTATCAATAACTAGCAAGTTAGCAATAGTGAGCAGTAAACTGAGATTTCTTACACTCACTTATCATCATCATTTTGCGTCATCACTGACAGCTGTAGAGTCGTTCAACGGTCATTTTTGCATCTGTAAAATGTGGAGCATTGCATTGTGGGATTGTTAGCAGAAAGTAGTCTATATTTGTTTTGTTTTGTTTTTTAGAATTTTTGAAGGCACTCCATACAGTGGATATGGAGATAAAATTAACAACAGTAACACTGGATTACATGATACGTCGTTTTCTGTAAATCCCTTGTAGACAATATGAATTCAGTGCTATGCGCTAGTTAGCTACATAGATAGCTTTATACAAAAACTAAAATAGACTAAATGAAATATAAAATAGATTAAAATAAAAAAAAAACTGAGAACAGAGGCTAAAGATGGAACCATAACATTAGCTCTAATGTGTAATGAATATACATTGTACAATGACAGTGATTTATTGTACATTAGTGCAAGTCAAGTGGACTTTCCTAATGAACCAGAGGTAATTACTGAATGCAACTGAATATAAAAGTTATATTCCAAAATGATGTACATTTAAGTTAGAATGCAAATTTTAAGTTAAGTATCTTAAGTTCGTCATGTGTGTTATGTGTGTGAAGGTTTTTGTCAACTCTTTTGAACAGCACCCACAACCTTTCTGTCCCATTATGAGGTTTATTGAGTTGCTTCTGTCTTATATATCAGTGGTGTTCACTCCTAAAAATGCAGAAATGTGTTTCACACTCACCAAGCTCTCACTCAAATGCAAGTGCACATCAACAAAATGCAGATGATCAGTGGTCGAGAAAGTATTAAGATCCTTTACTTAGTACAAGCACAAGTACAAGTACTAATACCACAGTGTAAAAATACTCTGTTACAAGTTAAAGTCCTGCTTTGAAAATGTTAGTAAGTAAAAGTATGTAAGTATTATCAGGAAAATGTACTTAAAGTAAAAGTACTCAATGTAGAAAAATGTTCCCTGTGACTGTTATATATTATATCATTAGATTATTATTACTGGTGCATTAATATTAAATCAGGATTTTACTGTTGTAGTTGGTTGAGGTGGGGCTATGTTTTAAGTATTTTGTATAGGACAGCAACTAATTATTATGGATTGATCTGCTGATTATTTTCTCCATTAATCGATTGATTGTTTGGTTTGTACATTTTTTTTTAAATAGTGAGAAATGCCGTGACAATTACCCAGAGCCCAAAGTGACACTTCTTCCCAATGCTTGTTTTGTCCAACCAATGGTGCAACATTTCAAATTACTAAAAATAAATTAAAAATAATAAGAAAAAGCAGCAAATCCTCACATTTGTGAAGCTGGAACTATGACTATTATGTTTTCACATTAAAAATTACTTTTATCAAAATAGTTGCCAGTTTATTTTCTGTCAATCAACTCTTTGAAGGTCTTCGTGTACTTTGAATGCAAAAATCTTAATTTGTAATGTAACTAGTAACTAAAGCTGTCAAATAATTGTAGTGAAAGTAAATTATTTCCTTCTGAAATGTAGCGGAGTTGTTACAGTACTTGAGTAAATGTAATTAGATACATTCCACCACTGCAGATGATTCACATCCAGTTCATCACATCTGAGCCTTAACAAAGTTATAATACTTGATCATACCAGTAGCTCTAGCACAACCTGAACCTTACCCTGGCCACACTGTATTCCCAAACCATCCAATAAAATGTCCTCGCAAGGTCAAACTCACATGCACAAAGCAGTCGTCCTAACATCTCCTCTCCCTCTGACTCTTACAGTCACAGTGGGGAAAAGAGTGAACAGCAGAATGAGAGAGAGAGAAAGAGAGAGAGACATAGATGGGGTGTAGTCAGAGTCATAAATCTTTGTCGGGTTTTACTCGAGACTTATTCATTATTAATGTCCTGTCCTGTTTGTGTTGAAAATGGGACACATCTTTTCACTAAAGTCTCACATGAATTGCACCCACTGGCTTTCTTCGGTCACTAATAAGAGTTCTTTGCTTTTCTTTAAGTGATGTTGAGTTTATAAGATTCCTAAAATAAAACTTCTTGCATCTTTCAGACTTCCTCTAGTGATAATTTGCTTTAAACCAGGCCATGTCATGCAGCTACAATCTAATGATATATCTGAGATTGATGTGGAGAAATGATCACATAGCAGTTTGATTCATAACAAGTTTATCTTGTGATGCCAGGCAACTTTTGTCAGTATCTCACTGCTGTACAGTGCATGCAGCCAGTCACTGAAACCAAAACAACACCAAACCCCTGGAGACACATCCATATACTGCAACACCCCTTTCTAACACTGCTGAGATACTGTCTCTAAGAACCTGCTTCGCTGTGCGTGGAGGTGGAAAAATCAATCTTAAATCATGATGACTTTATAATGCTGCATTCCAAAGACACAGCTTGTTAACTAGGTGCAGAGGAGTAATAAGAAACTGAAAATGTGGTTTGTTTAAAGCAGCAGTTTGTCATCAGACTGTACTCCAGCATTTTGGACACAGCATGCTGCACTTTTCATTCCAGTTGAGTTGCTCTGTTATGTCTGCACCTGCTCTCTTTGATGACTGGCATAAATGTTGCTCAGTTTTTTGCAAAGTGACGAGCATAAACTATGATTTCGTCTTAAATCTTTTCCACAATAATTTTACTAAAAGTCCAGTCATGTCACTGATGCATATAAAGAAATCTTTACTCCTGAATCACCCAAACCACCTCCTCTTCCTCCCCCTTCCTTCCCTTCCCCTCTCCCTCCTCCTCACCTGTTCGGCTGCCTCTGGGTCCAGGTGGGTGTCCAATAGAGGTACGGTGAACTGTATCTTCCTGGGGCTCCCGGTTTCCATAGTGGCTCTGTCTGTCAAAGAGGAGGACAGGACGAAGAGGACGAGGAGCAGGAGGAGGAGGAGGAGGAGGAGGAGGAGGAGGAGGAGGAGGAGACGATCTGTAGAAGGAGAATCCGTACGAGAAAATGGGGGTAAAGGGCTCAGTGAGGGTGGCTGAGGAAGAAAGTGGGATCCAGCTTAGAAATAACTAAGAAGATTGTATTGTAGTTTCTGTCTATTTTCTGTTCTTTACTTTTATCTTTTAACACACGTTTCCCTGATTTCCTAGCTTTTTTTTTAGCACCTTATTTCTATTTTTCCCTGTGTTTTTGTTTTTTTTCTATCCTCAGCACCTGCTGGTGTCTCTACTCCGGCTTCACTCTCCTTCCTCTCTGTCTCTCCCAGCTCTCAGCGCTGAGGCAAGGGCATTCTGGTCTAGGAACACCTCTCCTTCACTCTCATTCGCTATGCCTGACTCCCTTTCAAGCAAGTCCCACCCTCTTGTCACATTTCTTTCTGTCTGTATTGGATGTCTGCGATCAGGGCTGTTCTGCAGCAGGCGGGAGAGAGAGGATGACAAAGACTTTCTCTCTCTCTCTCTCTCTCTCTCTCTCTATGTATTGGATGGGTAGGAAAGATGCGTGATCACTGTATTTTTAAATCACCTTCCTACACATGCTTAAATATAACCTATATGGTATTTCAAATACAAAGAGTCTCTCTCTCTCGCTCTCTAAATTATATGTACATACACCTCTGATGATATTTAATACAATGGCACACAGTAATTATTAGCATGTTTTTGATGAATAACAGCTATTTTACCCAGATCACTACAGTATATTTCAGAAATAAGAAGGCCACATACTGTTTGAGCCAAAACTGAAGATAAATCTGTGAAATGGTTATCTGAGCTTTGTTCGTATCTGACCAAGCTTGTCCTCGCTGCTGCCTGGCCAGCACAATCTTTATTGATCGCCTCTGAGTGTCCCTACATCACACGTCTACTGGGCCCTGATACCTGACACCAGCCAAGAAACATACTGCTGTGTGGTTCCAGATTTGCAGTGCATTTTGGGAGGTAATAAAAATAAACCAGGCAATTACATCCCCAGAAATATTATCATTCTGTAAGCTAATGTGTAACTTGAATTCCTTCAAATTTCACACTCATTCAGCAATCACATTAATATTTAAATTTGATACAAGTTTATTCAAAAGCTGAAATCTCATTTTGGGAATTGATGAACAGATGTTTGACTGGTAGCTTTAGAGACGATTTCTTGGGAGGATGGCAATTACATTTAGACCACTGTGCACTATGATTGTTTAAAAAAATGTACATTTTTTAAGCCATTTTGCCTTCATATGCTGGTTCACAGTTGAGACATACAGGAAATATGAGGAAAGACCAAGGGAAGGGTGGGTGGGGGTGTCTCCAACTGGAATCGAACCAGGGGCACTGTGACCATATGGCACACATACCAGACCACTAGGTGTTAGGGATACCTCTAAATTTGTGTCTTTTTCTGTAAGTTGGGTGGCAGTTCTTATTTTGCCTATAGCTCCTCATTTTATTGTGACTGGTTGGAATGGGAAAGCTGGATAAAGAGAATATTTCCCCCCACCAGGTAAATTCTCTGGCAGGAAGAACTCCCTCTCTATACATTTATGTATAAATGGAAACAACATCAGAATCCTTTTTTTCTCTTTTTTGACTCGGCCATTATGTTGCTCTCCTGCACACAAACCGTCCGACACAAAAGACACATTTTCTTTTTCTTGTAGCTGAGAGTGCAAGAGTGAGAATGCTGCATATTCTCCTATACAACCTCTGATGTTTACAGTGACTGAAGGGAAAAAAACTAGTAAAATTATACAGTCTGTGTTATGTTTTAATACCAGCATAGTGTTTGTGTCTCTGGTTGAGTAAGCTTAAAAGAAAAAAGCCCACAGCCATGCATACAGTCTCAACAGATTGGTAAATGACCTATTTATTGCTAATAAAATACTGCTTTTTTAAAAAATTATTTCACGTTTTTACAGTCCCCACCAATGGTTTTGATTTTCATCACACATCATGCAGCGAGGGTATGCCATCTCATTTTAAACCCAAACCACAATCTTCTGTTATTCTGTGTTATTCATTGCTAAATGATTAACCGTTGCAGGTCAGAGAAAGACAACAATAAAAAGCCACTAACAGACCTAAATACTACTTGGAATCATCAAACCACCCACACACATACATCTTCAATACCAACCGCCTTCATTTATCCAGGCAATTATCTCTTCCAATAGATGACAGTGTGCTGCATAATAATGAGTTTGTGGTCAGTTATCTTCCTCCATTAGAGGACCATATCAGTGTATTGGCAAGTTAAACATGCTTGACAGCAAACTGTGTACACTTATTGATCATGCTGTACAATGTACATATTATAACAAATTCTGATGGTATTTTCCCAACTGTTCGAGGAAGTCATTGGTTTCCATTTATTTCAATATGGTAAGAAAATCTATTAACAGAACCTTGAATCTTTCTAGCCTCCTTTACGAACATCATACTATCGCAGTGCTGGATCACCATCTCACAGAACTCTGACATTTTAGTTATTCAGCAGCTCAAAAAACATGTTATTTGAAGAATGTTGTCACGTTCCGTTAGTCCTTGTGTGTGTTTTATTTTGAAATCACTTCCTGTCTTGTTGTTTCAGTTCCTGCCCTTATGTCTGCTTTATTAGCCACACCTGCTCCCAAGGACACACCTGCCCCTGATTCCCTCATCAGCCACTTCCCTACTTAGACCGGTTCCCTTTCTTTGTTCACTGCCAGATTGTCTTGTGCCAAGCGTTCAAGCCCAGTTTTTGGATCAAACTGTGACCTTGCTTTGTTTTCATAGATGACCCAGATTCTGCCTAACCCTTGCCTGAGTCCACTCCACGGTGTCTGACAAATGTAGAAAATACAAACTCACCGAATGGTAGCAATCTTCTTAGCAACTTGTAAAATGGGAAAATACAGTGTCAAAAACATTTTTAAGACCTATCAAGAAAGGTCTCTTACTTCCTTTAAAGTCAATACAAACTGTGTAAAATCAAAGGTGGCACCAGATTTATTATCCACTCACTGACTGGAGTGCAGTGCAATCAGTTCTGCCACTGTTGACTTGAGCTATGTCACTGAAGTACTGCCGTAATCTTTTAAAAAATCCTTTATATATCTTCTGGCCACCAGTTGCCACGCTGAGCTGCACTCAGATATCTCAAAGCTGCACAAAAATATCTGCACCATATACATTTTTTTTACTGCTAAAGAGACTTTATCATATATATGGGCTGCCTGGAATGGTAGGAAAATTAATTTAGAAAAAACTTAAACACAGTTTGCAAAAGGTTTTGCTGTAAAATAAAATAACTCTGCACTTTTTAGTGATGCAGGAGAGCACACCCCTGCAGTTCTCCCTGTGACATTGGCATTGTTTTTTTTAAACAAGATCCTTCACTCACCCTGTAGCCATTAAAGCCTGTTGTGTGTGACAAATTGTGCTGTGTCATGGCCGTGACCGGTAATGGCGTAGACCTCCCTCTCAGCTATTCAAGATGGCTGACTTCCAAGTTGATGACCATGAGGGAAAATGGGAGCAAGGGGGATCGAGGAAAGGTCAGCAAGCCATAGATACAGAAGGACAAGGTATCTGAAGGGTAACTGCAGTTCATGTTTTTTGTTGGCAATAACAGTCTTCGCTCTCTCTGTATCACTCTGTCTTATCTCTCTGTCTCTGTCTGTCTGTTATAATTGCTGCACACACAGAATTTTTCTCCCCTGCAGACTCATGAAATTCAGATGAGTTGAGTGTTTCTTTAACTCAGCTGTGCAGATCAGAGGCTCCAACTGCTTGGACAACAGAACCCACGCCCAGATCTCTCTCTCTCGCTTGGTCTTATCATTTGGTCTCAACGTGTTCCTTGTTACCTCATATTTATTTCTCATATCTCATCGACATTGCCCTTGTTGCCGCACATTTTATTGTGTTGTTTTAAGTGTGCCTCTTGTGCACATTCAGACATCTTGGTGGGAGGCTCCCGCTTTGAATATTTTAGCTGTTTTTTCTGGTGAGGTCGGCAGTTTAGGCAGACCTAGCGATAAAGCATAACTAAGTTTCATAGACTATATATAAAGATGGACGACACATCTCCACTTCCTCCTACTGTACATAAATGAAGCCAAAATATTCCGGATACAGGTGCTGCCATCTTGTGCTGGTGACATCGTTTGGAGCCAGAGTCTGCGCAGTAGTGATCCGCAGTGTTCCCGCCTATACACCCACCTGAACCAATTGCAAGCACAATCAACTTTGTCAATCACCCCCTTTTTATAGCATCAAATAACTAATTCAAACCAAACTCAGAAAAATTACATTTAAACATATATCAGCATGATAAGAAGAACTATCTAAAATGACAGAAACCATCTTTGAGGAAAATCTGTTTGACGTGTGTTTGGATTTTTCAGTTTGGTCCCATCTGCTAACGGAGGGTTGGGATTTATGACCTATACTGCAGCCAACCACCAGGGGGCGAATGAGATGTTTTGGCTTCACTTTTGGGGAGTGGTAACCACATTTGTAGTGTGTGTTTTTCTCCCAATGGCCACAAGGGGCAACAATGAACCTATTCCACACTTGGAAAAACTTCAACATGCGACATAAAGGTGAGATTTATGCTTTATCGAAGTGTTTTCAAACTGTATTTTTTTGTTTTACAAGATGAAGACTAAGTGGTGGTTTTGGAAAATGTACGTCAGGTTAACTGCCCCACCTCCGTTAAAGAGCACAGAACAGCCACTTCCCTGAGCTTTTTTTAATGGAACCATCCAGGACTGTCTTGAATGGGGCTAGAGACAGCCAAGCTTTGTGATGGAGGGCTGGCTCACCTTGATTTGTTTTTCCACCCCCACAACTTTTTGAAACATGTACTTTCTGATCAATACTTGTAGGATACAAGATGGATATACCATGTTCCTCTCACCTCTCACCCACACACAGTAGTTAAATTAACCCGCATCATTATGGCAGTTAGCAACTTTGTCAAATCTTTTTTAGTCCCTAAACGTAAGTTATATTGTTTAAAAAAGATTAAGAATAAATCATAAATCTTACCTTTGTGTGGCATTCCTTTATTCTGTTTCTCATACAATCTTTGAAGCTGGTGGTTTTTGGAGCATAGCAAAGGTTTTCTCTGACTCCCAACAAACACAATATACAACAAATGACATTGAGCAGGTAGTAGTAGCGTAATTGTTTATTTCCCGCTCATTCTAAACTGCATGAAAACTACTGTTTTCATATCCTGTTTCTTGTGGTGATGTGTTCAAGCTAGGTATGATGCACAATATTTTTTGAGCTGTAGATGGTGAATTTCTGAAAATTACACTCATAAACCATGAAGTGTTTGAAATTGATGGCGTAAGAGAGAGAACTAGAAAAAATACGCTCTACCTGTGATGCACATGTTGCAACAATGCACCTTGATTAAACCATAAATGAAGCGAAAAATCGACAGGTCACCTGTCATTAGTCTCCAATCAGCATAGTTATTCTTCATTTTGTCTTCTGGGCTCATAAAGAAGAACGAGAGGTCAGGCTAATAAAAGACTCTTCTAAGAGGGATTGACGTGCTTTCCTTCCCAGTAATTTGCTGCGGAAACCGTGAAAGCGTAGAGTAATTGCATGTTGGTGTGTTTTAATTAGTGCTGGAGCTTATTGCATGTTGCTTCCCCAGGTGGCCTGTTAATTCACCACACACAAAACCAAATGGCCACTGCTAGTCTGCAGAGAAGAGCTGTGCATCACTTTACACTGAACAGGTGATTGCTGGATAAAACATTTTCCATCCACGTCCCTTGAAACCGAATCCTGCACACCGCTGTCTGTGGGTTGTAGAGACAAAAGGGAAGTAACTAAATGTCCAGTGATATCCAAACAAGATATTATCTTTCTTACATGCGTTGCAGTAGATATCTTTCTTTGTGTGTCCTTCACTGAATTTACATTCCTCAGATGTCTGAGCGAGCCAGTTAAGGCAAATTTAATCTAGTGGAAAAACGACCAGAGTAATAATGTGCTCATATGTGGTCTAGCAGATGTTCGTGCTGTAGAAATTGTCAGCAATTAGTGATAAAATGATAAGACAAATCACAATATTTTCATGTTTTATACATACCCAACAAATATAGCACTGTGCTATACTGTATACATCCTGCTAATCATTTGCTGGGAAAATGCATTACATAAACTTTATTATAATCTGAATTAGTGCTGAAACTTGTAATCGATTTGTTTATTATATGATTAGTCAATTATCAAGGACATTTTCTAAATGCTTGCTGTTTACAGCTTGGAAAATGGAGGATTCGCTGCTTTTCTCAGTTTTATATTATTTTAAATGAAATTTTTTTGTGTTTTGGACAAAAGAAGGCATTTGAGGACATCTGTCTGGGCTTTAAGCAGTTGTGATGCCTATTATTTAGTATTATTCTGACATTTTATAGACTCATCAATTAATCACTGATTGTAAAAAATAACACACATATGAACTTTTATGAAATGAAATGAATCATTAGTGACATCCCTGATCTGTATTTTAAAATGAATATTTATTCAACTGATTACATTTTATTGTCATTTTATCAACATCTGTATTTGTAGTATTCAATACTTTAATTCCAGCTGACTCCCTTTAAACAGCTTACTGTTACCCTGATCTTTGTACATTGATCACTTCAAACACACACACACACACACACACACACACACACACACATATATATATGAGATTATCTTTTCCAAGTTCAAAGCTCTTTTATTGGCCAGAAGAATGACAAAAAAAAAAAGTAGCAATCAATTTACAGCAAACACTTTTGGTCCTAAATAACATTCCAGTCAGGACGAATGAGGTCTGCTCAGAAAACCTTAATAGGCACTCGTCCACATGCCTTGCAGTGTTGGAAATCAGAAGAAAAATGTCATGTCATCTTTAACTAAATGTTGGGTGTCAAGTAAGGCCTAATAGGCTGGGACAATGTTATAATTCAGATTTATTCATTCTAATTTGGTCTCTCCACGGTTGCCTGCTGCTTGGTCTTATGCCAGAACAGTGATGTGTGGATCTGCCTGCCAGATTATTTCTTGCCGAATCTCTGGGGCACGGCCATACTCCAGATCTGACCGGGGGCAGCCTCCCAGTCACGGGAATGTATCTGATCCTCCGACACTACCTGGCCTCTTGAGCCGCGGCCAAACCTGCGAGGGAGGAGAAACAGAGTTAGGAACTGATGTAATTCAAAGTAATATATGGCCTTTTTTATACATTTTTTTATTTTGTGGACCACAGCAGGAACAACCACACAAAACCTTGCTTCTGATGAGGAATAAATATGAACAAATATTATATTATATATTATAATTTTGCTCTTGTTTGTCAAACCTTAACTGCATTTAACTAATCAGAGCAGGAAGGACTGTTACAACAATCTTAGTATAGGGTATATAGTATAAGGTTTAAACATATAGTATGTTTAAACCCTCAAGGCTGAGACCACAATTTCAGTTCAAAAACATGATATAATCTTTTCCATAAGAGAGGCTCCTGAACCATGTTTTATTAACAATCTTAAGTACATGATATTTAAAAATGGTACATATGGTACTTTGTGTCATTTTAAAATTCAGATATGGAAAATAATTACAAATGGGTAAATGTATATTCATTTTATCTACATGTGGAGCTGCAAAAATTAGTCGAAGATTCGACAGACAGAAAACCTATTTTGATAATCATTTGGTCGTTGAAGTCAATTTTCAAGCCAAAATGCCAAAAAATATGTGATTCTGGCTTTTAAAATGTGAAAATTTGCTAATTTTTTTGTCTTACGTTATAATAAATTGAATATCTTTGGCTTTTGGACTGTTGGTCGGACCAACCTTGAGCTCTAGGAAATTGGAATGATCATTTTTTGCTGCTTGTTGATTTTTACAGACCAAATTTAATGAAAAGAATCGTTAGTTGCAGCACTATCTACATGGCTCTTACAAGTTATAAAAGTGTCATTTATGATGTGTTTTTTTCTGAAACTCCTCATGTTTACCCAAACGTACCTGAGCGAACCTACTGTACTTGCATTTAATGTCACATTTTTGCACAGTAGAATGTGTAAATATTTGGTTTTAATTCAGTGCTGATAGGAAACTAAAACACAGAAGGTTGAAATGGTAGAGTTTTTTAGATGACTTATTTCTTGTGTGATTGTTTTTATGTGTACTGTATGTGTGTGATGAATACAGGCTCTGTAACGGCACTGACCTCTGCGGCTGATGGAGGACAGAGTTCCTGGTTTCTCTCTGAGATCCGAGCATCAGAGCTCTCAGCACTGCGGTCAGCAGACGATCATCAATGCTGTTATCTGTGTTTTCACTCTCCTGGAGCACAACAGCATGCACACAAACAAATGCAAAGTCTAGTATCAAAAAGCATGTATTCTGTTTTTGAATTTAAAAAACCCTCTACAGAAATATCTTGGGAACATCAGGAGTCCTAACTGCATTCAATTTTGGGTTGTAACACAAACCCCGGGGGTTGTAACGGCAGCCAGTTGTCCTGCTGTGGCAACGGACCTTGAGACGTAGATATCTGTGTACAAAGGCAAAGAATTGTACCTCATTCCCACCCAAATATCCATCCACCCTTATCTTCATGCAAAATAAAACGCTGTCTGCACGTCACAATGGGAAAACCTTACATTTTTCCTTGTGATCTGAATCCTCCTTATCTATCCTGCTCTGATACAGTGTGAAATACACTCTTGACCCAAGAATATATTACAGTGTATTTCACACTGTTGCATGTAGAGGAGCGCTATCTGAAATCTAAATGGGTTGTGTGATTTAGCTTGTCTCACTTGATGAAAGGGCACAAAACCCAGTTACATTCGTCGTCACATGGAGTGACAGACTTCTCTGAAAATGTTGGCATGACTTCTGGTTGTGCACAGAATTTTTTATTCAGTCTAATGTGGCAAAGCATTCTGCCTAGAGACAGACAGTATATTTTAACACATAACCATGTGTGCCTGAGATATGTTTTAAACTAACATTTTTATTTTCAGATGCCAAAAGGATTTTGATAAATGATGTTGGATGTATGATGAATTATATGGTAGAAAACACACATAAATGGTGTTATATCTATCTTCTCTTTGCCACAGCTACATATAATCAAAGAGCTATGGTATGATTAATAATTCAAATGAAGTTTGTGAGTGGTTTGTTGTCTCACCAGCCCCAGCAGGTGGTCGACCATGTTCTCCTCCGAGCCTGGCAGGATGTCATTTTTGTCCAGACTGCCTTGGATGTGAAGAGCCTGACTGACGCCAGCCATCGCCAGAACCAGAGCCAGAAGAGTCACCACTGCAGCTGTGTCCATGGTCTCAAACTGGAAGGGGAAGGTCAGATGAATGCTGATGACAAAGGCAGAGGACGATTTTGGTTGTCCTGATTCCACCTGTTGACTTCAAAGGCTTGGCTCCTTGTGAACAGAGGAAAGACTTGTCCTGCTCAGGGTTAAGTGTCCTCTTTGTGCGGTGTCCTGGCTAACTTCAGTGGTGGTAACATCCTCGCCGGGTCTTATATACACCTCACGGTCACTGGCTGGAGTCCCTCAGGAGAGCTGGAGAAAGATGCTACTGTACAAAGGGGAACAGGGGACAGGAAGGAAGAAGAACCAGCTCCTAAAGTGAGACTTAACCATTTAGCAGGATCAGGGCATTAGTGATGACTGAGCGCCAGAGTGCGTTATTATGTGGCCCTTAGGGTAGTACAAGACAACTCTCCCAGTTATTAACAGATAAATCCCTGCAAATGGACTCTGATCCACCAGTCCCTGTTGTCCAGTAGTCCGCACTGTATGTGCAGGCAGACAATATGTGACACTCATTACCCACTTAATCATGCGCCAAAATTAAGCAGATTAGTCCGGACAACTTTAGTGATCTTAGGCAACAAAGTAATGAACCTAAAAAAGTATTTTAAAAGCAGAAAAACACAAAAGAAATGAGCAATAGAGTGATGCATTTACTGCTTGTTAGTTTTTTTATATTTTGCTCTAGAGCCAATGTTTCTAAACTAGAGGATGTATCCACAATATCAGCTCACACCTCAGGGTTTACAATAATGTTACTGGTTCATTCATCAGTGGAGGATTAACCTCAGAGTTTGTATCTTAAGGGCATCTAAAATTAATGTTGTGGATCTGTATTTTAATTTTAGGGATCGTTTTGCAAGTATAGGCTGAATAGTCCAAGATCGTGTTCAAGATAGCGTATGTAAATTACATTTTCAGGAAAATGTTTTTTTCTTGTTTTAAAATTCGTTATGGGGACCATATAAAAGTTTCACTGAAAATGCTTCACACATGCAAGAATGTAAAAGCACACTATGGATCAATATGGGTCGGAGATGGTTTTATGTGTTTTTTTCTTAACATGCTGATGAAGGGATTTCAGAAAGAAGCTTCTCCCAAAGGAAAGAGTGTCTTAGAATAAAAATCCTTTATTTGTTAAATGTCAGCTTCCTGCATTTTGTTAATTTTAAGTCTTATCTTAATTTCAGACAAAGACAACTTTAGGCTTAGGCTTTATTAGTGCCATATGTGTTCACCCTGTCTCTGTCTTTGACTCTGTGTGTGTGTGTGTGTGTGTGTGCTGCAGTTTAAGCAGATTGTCACCCATTAGGCACTTTGATGAGCCAAATCTGTTTATGTCTCAACCAGTATTGAGGAAAGTGACTAATTATTACACACACACACACAAACACCCACCCACCCACACACACACACACACACACACACACACACACACACACACACACACACACACACACACAGTCTAACTGTCCCTGTTTAACTGCCATGACAACCAGAATGACATCTGAAGGATTCTGAGGGGAATTAGTTTCCATTACTATAATAAGATCATAAGCTTTTGGATTAGAGAAAAATCTAATTCACTCACTCTAATGTGATGATAAAAAGTAACATTTATGTTTAGTCTGTGCTGTTTTGCTTCAGATTAAGTTATTTATAAACATATTTATAAACATACACTCAGTGGCCACTTTATTAGGTACACCTGTACAGTCTGATGCAATCCAACACAACAGTCCTGCTATAAAGATGCACTTTTATGGTGCCTGTAATGTTTTTGTTGACATTGTCATAGAGGTGTTAATAAAATTATATATTTTAGCATTGAGGGTCGTGATTAGTGATGTGTTGTACTGGACAGCATTATATTCAGAGGTGTCTAATATTCTGCCCTTCTCATGTATGTAAATAGGCAGGAAGAAAAAATTAGAAACACCTCTCAATATAATGTAGTCCAGTACAACACCACCTTTAACTATGACCTCAGTAATAAACATATAATTGATTTTACACATTTCCGACAATCTCACCAAAAACTGAACATTATGAGGTAGAATGTATGGCAGATCTATTGTATTGAAATGCAATAGATTGTACAAGTAAACCTAATAAAATACGGGTGTACCTAACTGAGTGTATAGTAGAAATGCTGTCATAGGCTACATAATTACAGACATCGCCTGAGGGTAGAGAAACGTCTACGTGCCATTATATCAATACAACATTCACGTCGTGATATGAGGATATTATATTATAGCCTAAACATTAGCTTTCATATTTCTTGATTTTAAAGGAAAACCTCAATATTTTTGGGAAATATGCTCATTCGCTTTCCTGCCAAGAGTTGGATAAGAGAATTGATACCACTCTCATATCTGCCCATTCAATATGAAGCTATAGCCAGCAGCGGTTTACCTAGCTTAAAGTCAGATAACAGGGAGAAACAGAAAACTTCAGTTTTTGAACTACCTGTTCCTTTTTTTCACTCTGCTGCAACACTCATGCAAAGCCCGCTGGTTCAGCTGTATGTAGCTGCGAGGATTTTACCTGGACCTTAAGGAACTAAAGAACCATGTACGACCAATTTAATCATCTCCCTGCTGTTAGCCTGTTTTTTTATGAACCACAGCACAGGCTCTGGACTGTTACGTATCCTGAAGATGATTGATATTATTTTGCTATTCACTTGTTATTGTTTCATTTACACACACACAAGATCTACATATTGTATTCCACAGAAATTAAACAAAATTTTTTATTTCTTCTTCAAAAGGATGTACATTCAAAAGCTTTGGTTTTATAAAAAAAAATTTATGTACCAATAATCTTTGTCCTTGTGGTGAAATATGTGTCTCCTCATGTTGACAAATTCAAGTCACACTACAAGGTTATGGGGAACATTACCATGAAAATAAGGAACAATAATGCAAATATATTCAATAGAAGTTATTCTCTTGTAATTTTTTTTGTTCCATACTTAAAATGGAAACATTTACATATTATATTAGTATTCATTTGTTTTGTGTATCACATAGACAGTTCTGTCCCAGATAGGACAGAGGCGATGGGTATTTCATTTTTCAGACCTTTGCCTCCATCTGGTGTTCGCTGAGTGAACTGCAGGTTTAAATCCAATACTCCAGGCTAATTAGTAACTGCTGTACAACTGGCTAAAATTCAACTGAGAATAACATTACTCACGTTATCTGATGGGTTTATTTTGTTTCCTTTTATTGTATTTACAATGTTAAAACAGTGCAGCCAAACACAACATAAATAAAACTCTGAGTCATGACAAAGAAAAAAAAGGGGGTGGGGCGGGGTGGGGGGGCTTCATGCAGCTAATACAAGATTGTCCAGCAATACCTTAAAAAAAAAAAAAACTGACTCTTCATGCTTTACACTTCATCCACCCAAATTAGAGCCAGAGAAAATTGCCGACATATTCTCCTCTCTTCATGTTGTGTAAGCATTGGAGGGATGTATATTTGTCCACAAGTGTCCAACAGATGCTTCAAGTTGCCTTCTGTTCTTCAGAAGCTCAAACTTTTACTATAAGGCACTTGTATGCAGTTACAAATGTCAGTACTGAAATTAATGTACTATCTTAACCTGGCTAGTATGACTGGAGTACATTACCAGGAACAGTGCGACAAGCAGGTTAATATAATCTACCTAAAAAGTTTGGAAACTATTTATACAAAGGTCATGATGTCTCCTGGTGAAACATTTTTACATCACAGTCAATATTTAATTTGAGACCAAGTTTTCACACATAGTACTTTTATACACTGGGAAAATGTATGCCCTTATGAGCCAGGACATCCATTCAAAAATCATTGTTTGGTTCAGTAATGTAAATGCTTACACTGCAAAAGGGCAGACCATATTTTGAATATTGTTTCACTTCTTTTGAATATTTGGTTTTCATGAGATAACAGTGATAAGGCCATAACTGTCATAAGCTGCATTGTGGTTTTCTTGTTCTTATTCAAGTTCACTCAGGTAATAAACTATTGATGTACACTACGTTTGACTGACATATTAACAAAAATGAAAAACATATTTTCACAGAAAAGTCTCCTCTTTTAAAAGGCATTCTTTTTCTTGAATAAGGATATACAAAAAAACACCAAGTGAACTTATTTAATGGCTTTTTCAGCCGGCACAGAGCAATCAGCAAGCCCAGACAACAACACATTCTGTGTTCTGCAACATCGTATATACTTACATTTCCCCAATGTTTATCAGTGCTAACTAAAAGAAAATCCCAAAACATTCATATAAAAAAAATGCATTTTTTCATTGCCCTTATCAGTCGTCAGTCTTACAGTAGTTAAGGCAAAAAGTAGTCTTTGTCACGGGCAGTGGCTTCTTTATCAACAATGTCCAGTGTGTATGTATGCGTCTAATATTACACTGTATGTTTGTGCATTCATGCATGTCTTTGAGTTGTGATTTTCTGTCCTCCTTTGTTCTGCCAGTCAAAACTGATGACAGACAGTGAAGTCCATGTGAGCATCAGCGCTCCTTCTGCAGGCTGTAAAACATATTGAGCAGCTAGACTGGTTCTAATATTGTTGCTGGCCTTCAGCATTTACTGTAAAACACTGACATAGATGCACAGTATAAATAGACTATCCGGGGCCAGCCATCAGCGGTTTACAGTGTGGGCAGTGTAACAGGCCACCAATATATAGAAGTACTGACACAGTACAGTGTGCACAAGATGTCATGATCTCAGTCTATGTGCACTTTTTTTTAGTCCGTTAGTTCCAAAGACAGAATGAGTGCCACACATGGTGATTTGAATTAATTCAGTCAGTCAGTGCTTCAAAGCGAGTTAAGAGGTCCCATCGCTCCAGTGCGTGGCCCATTCCTTTTTATGGACAACTCCTGACTTCTCAGTCTGGAACTGTGGCCGGTCCTCGCGAGGAATCTTCACAGCGTGGTACTGAGGCAATTTGTCTTTGTAGTGGGCCCGTTGGAAGAAGCCACACTGTTGGCACAGGAAAGAAAGGTAGGCGTGCAGATAGAGGAAGAAAGGGGGAGAGGGGTGGATGGGCAGAAGGGAAGGATAAACAAAGAATTAACTGATGTCATATATAAGAATACGAATGCAAGTCACCTGCGTTTGTTTTCCCTTATTTCAGTAAATACGATGGTCTACTTTCCAATATCATGCCTTGTAGGAGATGTATAAAATCTCATTTAGTCTATTAAAGTAATGTCTTCTAGTTCATCTCAGACAAATGAAAAGAAAAAGTGATTATCTGATGACCTTGTGCAGTCAAGGTGACTTTTAATAAAAAGGCACATCCACCCAAAAAGCACATCCACATGCTCCACATTTCTACTTCATCATCAGTCTTAAGTGTCCTTGATTAACACACCAACACGCTGTCAAAGTGCCATTAAGAAAAATTGCACACATTAATGCGCACAAAAACAGCCACTGATATTAATGACGTGTTGATTCTGGCACCTGAAAAAGCCAGTTGGTCATGAGATAGATTGAAAATAGATTAAAAAATAGATTGAAAAGTGCCTGACAAGCACATCATGAGACCGGTGCCAGAATGAACGTGTGTAGAGAATTAAAGTGTAACGTCGACAACAGAGGCACAACATACAGCACAACAGGCATGTGAAAGCCCTGAAGGAGAGATGGCTGGATGGTGTTCCATAGGCACAGATTATAGTAGTATATAGTAGATAATGATGAGTTACTAGAGAACAGACTGGGATATACTATATTAATGAATCATTAAGTAATTATTAGTTCATGAGTATCCGTGAATCGGAATAACGACCACTTTCTTCATAAGTCGTTCCTGATTAGCTCTGAACTCGTAGCACTCATTCATTACTAATTACTTAATAATTTTCTGTTTGTGCACCCCCAATTAAAGTGGTACATCACACTAAATAGTTACAATGAATTCCTTCATTACTTCATGATGATGTGACCATTACTTCATGGAAGTTTTGATTGGACTTTAATAGTTTAATAGTTGTAAAATGCAATCAAAACTTCCATTAAGTAAATGTGCCGCGAGAGAAGGGGGGTGGGGCTTAACAAACCATCCCACTTCTAGAATATCACTATATATATACAATATATGTCTGTTTTAGTTGTTAAAAGTGCCATTATGTGATAATATTTCATACTGTAATGAACACCACCAGCCACACCAGAGTGGGTCGAGGAACAAAAGCGATTGTGGGTGAGTATTTTTACCGCTTGGAGGGAGAGGAGGAGGGGAGAGCAGGCCAGAGTGAAAGAGTCTTTATTTTATAGTTCTGATGCCTGCTTCTCCGCCTCCGAGGGTTGGACCCCCAAATGGGCTTGGTAGTACTCCGTCTCATAGTGTCGGCGCCTCTCACTGCGTTTGAAGAACCCACACTGGGCAACAGATCACCACAGGGAAGTTGGGTTGGAAGTAAAACAGGGGGGAAATTAAATAGAAAGGGGAATTTAGGGATAGAGAGTCCCCAGATGGAATCGAGAGGAGACAAAACAAAAGGGATGACACACAGAAGTACAAAAGAGGAAAGGAACAGATGAGCAAGATGGAAGGAATAAACTAATTATAGGACAGAACAGAACAAAACACATAGAAATAATTGGACTACCATGGAAAGTGATGGAAAGTGAAAACGGCAGAGTAATAATGGCCAGTGAGATAACAGGGATGAAGTCAATGAAACTATAAGGACCTCTTGTGTCTAGGCATTCAAACTGCATTTATCAATAGTTGCTATTAATGCGAATCTTTATGGTTCACAGTGTTTATGTTTTCCACCTTGAAAATCTTCAGAATTTTTAATGACAAAATATTCATTGTTTTGGGACATAAGACAAGAAGGTGTATAGAGAGTAAAAGTGTGTGTGTGTGTGTGTGTGTGTGTGTGTGTGTGTTTTACCTTCCACAGTATGCAGACCAGTAGAGTCAGCAGCAGGATGCCTGCCAGGACAGCTATGAGGATAATCCACCAGGGGATCCAGTATTTGTCAGCGAGACCAGGTTCAGGATAGATCATAACTGGAACCTGGAGAGGAAGAGATATTTATTACTGCTGGAGGTAGTGAATTAATCAGTGAGTCAGGCCTCAGTCACACATGCCTGTAGTGATAATAGGTGTATTTAAAAAGAGTTTAGAAATGTGCAGATTACATTTCATTTTATGTAAAAGTTGCTGCCAATTTATTTGCCTAATTATATGAAGAAACATTAAAAAACATATCAAAAAGACATTTGAGTCCAACACTAACAACTTAGTGAATATTTTTGAGGATACATGTTCTATGAACTGAAGTGTGCTGAGTACCTGTGCAGCAGCGTCCTTGAGGACCAGGTGTTTGATGCTGGACTTCACAGTGATGTTGGCTCTGACCAGGAGCTCCAGAGCACTGACTGCTGGAAACTCCTGAGAGACAGAAAGAGGAACAATAAAGAAAACTTTGGTATTTAATAGCTAATCAGTTACACAAACTGTTCAGAGTAATATTAGCTCTTAATACCTTTTTTGGATGCATCGTTCTGTTAAACCAAAATCCCAGTCTTTTTTTCTTCCTACAAAGCATTTTAGCTAATGTACTCTGATACATATATTAATATAATGTGTGTATAATGTGCCAATAAAATGTGATCATAGTTTTTGGGTGAACCCATCACATCATATAAAACCTACAAGTATACCTTTACACTTCTGTTCTACAACATATACTAGCGATGGCTAAAGCTATGCAAATAAGACCCATGTAAAATAAGTAATTTGCAGCAGCTATAACAGCTGGACTGAAGCTGAGATGGAGAGTAATGTGCAATAAGGTGCTGTTGTAATGATGGCAGGATTGTTTTTACCTCTATGAAACTGCTATTCCACAGCCTGGCATGGATCTTGAGGACAGCCTGACCAGAGAAGCTGTGGAGGGGACACTGAAGCAGGACACAGCGTGCCGACCCCAAGAGACAATCCTGGAGGAAGAAATGACAGCTGAGCACTCTGGGGAATTCATATGTTCATATGAACTGGAGACAAGCAGCTATGAAAGTAGTGAAAAACTAAAGTAACAAAACCTGCATCTTTTCTTTTGTGCATCTATATTTTAGGTGTATTTAGTAACGTGTATATGTAGTAGCAGGAAATAAATAAAACACTGATTTGCATTATTTCCTCTCATTTTCCCTCCTTCTCATTTCCTGTGTGTTTCGATCTGCTTCTCTCTCCTCTTGCCTTCTCTCTTCTTTTCCCTCTTACCAGTTTGAGCGACTTGCGTCTCTCCGAAGCTGCGACAGCTGGGGTGGTTCGTCCCACGCTGCCTTTTGTCATCACTTGACCTTCTTCCTCTGGGTGGGAGCGGCGTGTTCGCCCAGCCTGGTGGAAGTGACACATTCATACAGGCAGAGAGTCTCTAAAAATGGTTTATGCTTAACAACAAGCATTACATTATCAGCGTGGTCATACCTTTAGCTACCTTTAGGAACCTTCCAGACCAAAAAACATCAATGAAAAACTGTGAATAATCTTTATATGTGGTGTTAAAATAAGATTTCCTACAAGAGTACAAAAAGAACTCTGCTCTGCTTACCACATGATTGACAGGCTGTGGAAGCTCTGCAGGTGAGGAGCTGTGTAGCTTCAGAGGATTCAAGGCCCCTGTTGGGGTGCAGTGTGTGTCTGGGTGACCCTCAAACTTCAAGCTGGCGGGATACAGGAGCCATTTCTCATTGGCCAGCTCGTAAGGCCACATGATGTTGAGGAAGGCCGAGCCGAGTGTCTGCAGAGCTTGCCCGGGATTAGCGACCTGACAGAAAAAAAAAATATATATATGAAGAAACTGTGATGATTAACAGTGCTCACCTGTGTCCACATGGCAGTCAAAACACACACACGGGGGCACATGAGGATCCTGCATACATACACACACACACACACACACACACACACTTGTTCCTCACCACAAACTCAAAATCTACGGGGCTGCCGATGTCCTCCAGACTGGTCATGGCACTCTCTCCCTTCACTGTTCCGCTGAAGAACAGCTGGTGAGGACGAGCAAGCCTACAGTAAAACACGATCGCATCAGTGGGTCAGACAGCTGCATACACACTCACACAGCTTCACATAGCTATCATTACTGCTTAAACCCACAAGCAAGCCTGGGATTATAACATGTCTCTCATACCTGCTAGAGAGCAAGATTGATTTTATTTAGTCAAAAACGTTTTGTCTTTATTTACACAGCAGCCCTCTGATGGGCCAGTCATCACAAACTCATGCATGCACTTTGTTCAATCCCACATAACTTTATTTTAAATTCTTGACGAGATCCCAAAGTTTCCAAAGATACCAAATATGTCAAAAATGTTATGTATAAAATGATGCACGCGGTATCTAAAATAGCTCAGTTTTAACATCATACAGCGTCAATGAAGAGTTGGAACAGGCTGACACAGAATATATGTGAAAATGTCAGACAGTGTGGAATAACATGATTTTAACAAGGGCAAACATAGGGAAATGTTTATGTTAAGGGTTTAAGTAAAGTAACCTCAGATAAAGCAGCCTTTCTGAGCCACAAACATTGCTGGAGAAGCTGTGAAGGATTCACTCACCCACTGACAGACAGAGGGAGCTCTATCACAACTTTAGCAAAAGCTGTGACTGGTGCCAGGTCAGGCTGCTCACTGATACTGAGGACAAAACCATGAACAAACACTGTGATCAAAAGGATTGTTTTGTCTGAACAAGTCAAATATCAGCAATCAAATAATCAAAATTTGATGTGAAGCGAGTCCATCATGGCGTCACTTGACTTTTCACTGTCAGAAAAAGATGTAGAGGGCTTACGTTGTCAGTAAGAGATCTGCCGTCAACTCAGTGGTCTCAATTGTGATATTAGATGTGCTCAAATTGATGGAGAATTTCAGCTGAAAGAGCAACACATAAATTGATATTTGAGACAAAACAACAAGTAAAAAGGCAAAATAATTACACTTAATGCTGATGAAGGTATGGCTAGTGGCAAATTATGCTGATTTTGTTTCACACTGTAGGAAAGAAATATCAAAATGTAGGAAAGTGTATGAAATCATTTAACAATGTATATAATCTTCAACTGAATTCACACTGTTTCTTTACCTTAGTGTCTCGTTTCACAGGGTTTCCCAGGTCACATTCAATTTGGGAGCCATTCTGGTTCGCTTGGCATCTCATCTGCAGTCAGTCAGGATATCAAACAAACACCATCAGCAAAAACAAAAATCCAATCACACACGTTTCTAGTATATGAATCCACCTCTACAAGACTTGAGTTTTTCTTATTAGAGCCCACATACCTGTGGTGGGATCCTGGAGCCGGCGTACGACAAAGTGTTTGGAAGGGAGATAAGCAGCTGAGCAGCGTGGGCGTCATCTCCGTCCTCCTCGGGGTGTAGGGGGTCAGAGGGCATGTTGGTGACGGTGATCTCCAGCACCACCAACCGCTGTTCTGAGAGGGAGAACACCTGCACATCATCCTCATCTCTGCATGAAGGGAAAGAAGACAGTTGGGGAATTGAGACCGAAAACACACATTTACAGTTGTCAGAAAATACTCAATAATTAATCTAGTAAATGATTGATAAACCCATCAGTATCGACTTTAAAATCCTCTAGAGAGGGAACCTTATTATCAGCTGGTACCAAAAGATACACTGAAGAAATGTGACATTAAGAATCAAGCGAATGTTGAAAAATAAAACACCAGACAATAAAACATTGTATTTTCATGGTTAACCAAAAATTATTACCACTGCATACACACAATTGTTTGCGTTGGGGTATAGGTTGCTAGGTGACAGTCTCTCAGGCAACAGTTTACATCATCAAGGCCACCAGCTCAGATACTAACTTTGGCAGAGGGGTGAAGCGGTCGGAGGTCAGGGGTCGTGTTCCAAACTGGTAGCTCAGCTTCAAGTTGCTCTGGCAGATTTTGTCGCTACCACATCCTTCTCGCAGGAAGTTCACCTTGAGAGGAAAAACAAGACAGACGTGAAGTCCTTCCTTAAATCTCAAAGCACATGCTCCATCTCCTTTCAGGTTTTGAATACAAGATTCAACCGTAGCATGGTGGGTGCTGAAATGTGTTCATTGTACAAAACGTTTTGACTGCATTTAGAGATGAAACAATTAATTCATTAATCAATTAGCTGATCAACTGAAAATTTCGGTTTTCTTCGTCTTCTGTGATAGTAAGTTGAATTTCTTTGGGTTTTGGACAAAACAAGACATTTGAAGGCATCACTTTGGACTCTGGAAAACTGTAACAGGCGTTTTTCTCTTTTTTACATTTTACAGATTAAACGATTAATCAAGTAATCGAGAAAATAATCAACAGATTAATCAATCATGTTGTCACCGCCCTAAGTGCATCACGCTTCTCTACATCAATATGCTTAAAATGCCTATTTAGCAGCAGATATTGGGGGTTCAAGGGAGAAAAACTGCATGGGATGAAAAACCATGGATGCAGCCAGTCGATGTGTGTGTGAGAAGGTAGGAAGGTGAATCAGCACAAGGCTCCAAGAGAAGAGGCTGACTCAAAAACATCTGAGTTTATTGGTCTTTATGTGTGTAAAGGATCTTCACTGCAGCAGTACTGTATTTAACTGAGGTGCATGTGAAGCAACCATCTTGTAACAACAGAATCAAACCAAGCAATCCAGGGTTTACACCACCTTGAATCCCTGTATTTCAACAAAAATCTCATTCTGAACATCCATGTTGTTAACCCAAATTAATTTTTCAGCTAGATAGGTTTTGTATGTCATATTTTTGGCTTTAACTAGCCTTGACAAGCCCGAATTCCTGCAGAAGTGTCTCACAAAGCTCGACTTGCTTATATAGTAGTATAGTAATCTGCGGGCAAGTGTGTCCCGTTAAAATGAATCTCGACCATAAAATACTTGTGCTTCCTTTTTGTTACAGACCTCAGAGTGCAGTGTATTAGAGGGGGAGACACTCAGTACAGGTGCCAGCTTCTCCAGCCTCTTGGCACCCGAGTGTCTGCGTGGTGGCACAGGCTTGATAGTGTGGGTTATCGCCAATGAGATGGGACGCAGTTTGTCGCGGATGCTCTCCTGCATGGACAGAGATTATAAAAAAGATTAATGGACAACAAAAGATTCGGTCAAAGAGTTTGTTTATGGTTCATAAGAGTAAGGATTTTGGATTTTTGCAGCATTTTGACTCGTATGTGTCAAAATATTGAATGACTGTTCAATGCCCTGAAACTCTACACAAGGTAGATTGTCAAAAAACACATGATATATCTTTACTATTATTCGTAATATAAGTATTATTATTTCCATCCATTTTTTTTTGCCAGAGTAAAATAAAAGACAAAAACCAAGACCAAACTACCAATTATTGTTTACAAATACCTCAAACTGAACCAAAAAACACTTTATGATTTTATATAGTTTTTTATGTCATTTTTAATAAGAAACTACAGTTGATGTTTCTGATCTAAGTTACTGACATGGAGCTGGAAGACAGCAGTGGTGCACACAGGGTGACGATGCAACTCCACTTCTTCTCTCTGAGTGTACTCCGGCTCCAGGGAACTGCGGCCCAGGAAGTTAACACGGTGCGGGAGGCCCAACTTCCTGCGCTCGGTGTCGGCTTCAAAGTGCACCACCAGGGCTTGAAGGGAGAGACGGAGGGATTGAAAAATGAGAAATGTCAGGACACACACAGAGAGCACTTAAAGAGCCCACCAGGGGCAGAACATACTTGAAACCCCCATCTAAGGGAATACAGTATTACACAGCTGTGATTTAATCAAAATAAAGTATAATGTTATGCCATAGATAAGGTTACTTTCCACTGTAAATAGAAATGATTCATGTCACTAAGGGGGTGATCTGAAGTCCCACATCAGAGGCGAACAAAAATGGGTGCGACTTACTAATGTGTGGTGAGTAGTGTTCTGGGTGGGCTGTGAAGGTGAAGCAGGCCTTGACCTCCACGCTAAAAAAGGCAGACGGTGGAGAGTGAAAAACATTTTTTACAACTACAACAGTATTATAGATTGAGATGATACAAAAAAGAAAAAATCATAGAGAAAAACACATCAGCAGCTGGTTTGTTTTTTAAGTGTTGGTTTAGTTCAGTAATCCTTCAGTTCTCACCAGACTCCTTCTCTGCCCTTGCAGTTGTACTGCTCCAGATCAATGTATTGAGGGTCGATAGATATTTCTCTGATCACATGGATGACTGGGCGAGACCTTGGGGACACACAGAAACACAGAGATGTGTAGGCAGAACAAATCATGACTGAATCGTGGTAAAAATGGATTGTAAACATGCAAGATTTATGATAAAACTTGAATTTCACGTGTGTCTTTAATGTCTGCTCAGATTTTGAATTTGATCCTGATTTTTCCAACAATAAAAATTGAATTTAGAGTTACAGAGCTAGAAAATAAGCCTTTGTGTTTCCTGTCAAATGCACATTGTTATCAAATTGCTTTGACTTTTTAAATAAAACTTCTCTCACCTGAAGAGAACCACTGAATTATTAAGAGAGCCCACTGCAATATCTGGGTACTGGTTATTATCAATATCCAAACCCCCTGAGATGGAGTATCCAAAACGTCTCACATCAAAGTCACGACCATCCAGCACCTGATGGGATAAGAAACACTGATCAGTCATCCAGACAGTCACTCTTGTATTCTTCCTTTTGTTTGGTCTCTTCAGTGTTATTCTTCCTTTCGTTTTTCCTTCCTTCTGTTCACTAACTCCTGAAACTTATGACTCACCTGAGCAGGTTTTGTTTCAATTCCAGCATCAGAGCCTCTGTAGATGAAAACTTTGCCATCTCCATCAAATGGTGCCCCCACAGCAATATCTGAACACATATGGAATAGATAAAAAAATGTTTTAACTGTACATTATTAGAAACAAACACTGAATTAAATTATTACATTTAAATAGTTTAAAACAGAAACCACAGTATGATAAGGACAAGTGGGAAACATGCTACAGCTCAAATAGTGTTGTAGTAAAATTTCATTAATGTTAACTGGATTAAAACCAACCTTTCCATTATTAAATTATAAGTGAAACTGAGTCAAAGTAACCCACGACAATGGCAGCAGTAACTTTGGTGTGTTTTTACAGTAATATCTGAAAGTATTGACTTAGATTTAGTAATTGTTATATATTATTCTATGCCTAATATCAATCTGAATTGTACTTGGTCAATTACAGTGTTTTTATCAGTGTGTGAGATGAGAGGTCATGGCTTTGCCAGGCAGTGATGAACTGTGTGAATAAGTGTTGTTCTCACCTCCGTATCCGTCCTGGTCCAGATCCCCGATGTTGCTGACAGTCATTCCAAACATGGAGTCGTAGGTCCCGTTGAGACGGATGGGCCGAGCCTGATCGTCCCAGTGACCGAAGGGGTTGAGGTACACATACACAGCTCCACCAATCTCTGCCTTACGGTCAAAGAAATTAGGAGCTCCAACGATCAGATCTGTCCAGCTATCGATGAAAATAGAGACAGAGAATTAAAAATATATAATACTATATATATGTGTGTGTGTGTGTGTGTATATATAGCATTAAACTGACTTTTGGGAGTCCCTAGAACTTATCATCCATTTTTTTAAAACCCACCCCCTCTCATCTACAGTCACCCCAAGTGGTAGAATGCAACTAAGTACATTTACTTGTGTACTATTTTGAGGTACTTATAGTTTACTTGAGTATTTCCATTTTATGCTACTTTATATTTCTGCTCCACTACATTTGAAAGGGAAATATTTTACTTTTCACTCCACTACATTTATTTCACAGCTATGGTTACTAGTTACTTTTCAGATTTTACATATAAAACATATGATCATCTTATAAAACATGATTCACTGTCATGCAGCATTTCCTCACCCGTCCTTGTTTAGATCCGTCGTAGCTACTGAGTACCCAAATGAGGACGCCAGCTCTTCCCCCCAGAAAATGTGCTGCGGCACCAGCCGGTACACGTTGTCTTTCCTCAGCAGCACCACTGCCCCTGTGTGATTGGCCCGAGGTGCACCTGCCACGAAGGTCAACTCCCCGCGTCTCATTATCGCCATGGCCGAGTCCACAGAAAACCCTGGAAGAAGAAGAAGAAGAAGAAGATGGGAGGCAGGAGGAGGAAAGGGTCAGGGGGTTAGTATTGACTGTGGGGCTCAGAGGCTCTTCTCCTCTCAGTGTAGCATGTTCTGCTCATTTTCTTACTAATGAAATGTGTGCCTTAAGTGACTATTGATTTTATGCCAAACTCATGATGGGTGTAAATGTCCTGTGTGCTTTGTTTGCTTGTGGAAGGCTGCTGGAGGCCGGTGAATGGTTGTGTGTCCACTGGTAAGAGCAAAAAAAGGCTGGTTGTGACGCTAACAGTGGGAGATGTATAGGACTACTCCTAATGTCTCATGAGATTCATGATTCCGATGCTCTGTATCAGTTGCCTCAAGCAAAGGCAGTGTGTAAACATAGTGGGTGGATGTTAATCAGATTTATATCCTAAAGCAATTCCTCTTTTGTGTGAGTGTGTACGTCTTC
>LKNJ01001131.1:78723-93494 GCA_002120245.1 Maccullochella peelii
GTGTGTGTGTGTGTGTGTGTGTGTAAAGGAATGTGAGGATGCATACAAATCGGGTAGAGAGCAAAGGAGTGAACAAGTGGAAGGGGGACGTGTGTGTGTGTTTCCTTCATAACAAGATCGTGTTGAAATTTTCTTATCAAGCTGTGAAAAATAGCACATCATATCAAACATTTCACCTGAGCAGAAGCAACCACATGCATTTGCTTCACCAGTTTAAAAACATGCAGATGGTGTCAAAATCCATGAGGACGTGGGGGGGTAAACATGCCTGAGTAAACATGCACAGGGAGACAACAACAGAGACAAACAGTGGGCAGCTCCAGGGTGGCAGGTGTGGAATGCAATGAATCGCAGGTCCTGTAAAAACTAACAGACGGAGACAAAGGTGCTACTTTTTCCACACGGTGGCTTTTAACACACAGGCTCACTACAAGGTCGTCTCTGTAAAACTAAATGGGGAATAGATGCTTAAGGCAGCAAACGGTTTTTAAATGGGACACTGCATATTTTTTGTGTGCATATGGTTATACTGTATACATACATGTATAAGATGTAATGATAGTTGGGGGAAAAATGTCTCTGTCATTTTAGTAAGCATGCATAGGTGTGGCATATCATCTGGTTAGGATCAATGGAAGCATGTGAGTAATAAATGAAGGCTAAAAGGTCATGTGGGAATTAGTGTTGTCAAGGAGACGGTTCAATATGGAGAGTGGGAGGGTAAGCAGGTTTGGAAGTATGTGAATAAAGAGATTTATGGCAGATCCACACACTTAGTGAAAAGTAATAACTGGAACCCCACAATAACAATAAATAGGTCCTGTTAAGAAGACGATGGGTCGTTCGTTACACATGGACACTCAATAGCAACAGATTCCAAACAAAGCGTCTCTTCAAGAAAACAAACCTTAGTCCACCACTTTGGTCCAGACTAAAATATCTCAACAACTACTTGATGGATCGCCTTGAAATTTTGTAAAGATATTCATGGTCCCAAGAGGATAAATCCTATTGACATTGGTGATCTCCAGCCTTTTCCTCTACCGCCACCAGCAGGTCAAAGATTTCATTGATCCAGTGAAATATCTCTACATCTACGAGATGGGTCGGAACACAATTTTGTGCAGACATTCATGGTTCCCAGACGGTGTATTCTAATGACAGAGGTGATCCTCTGACTTTTCCTCTAGCACCACAATCAGGTCAAAAATGCCTCAAATACCTGCAAAACTAATGACATTCCCATCAGCCTCAGCTGTACCTTGTGTTTAGTGCTAATTAACAAATGTTAGCATGCTAACACACAAACCCAAGATGGTGAACATGCTAAACATTGCTAAACATCAGCATGTTAGCATTGCCATTGTGAGCATGTTAGCATGCTGATGTTATCATTTAGCTAAAAGCAATCCCTGTGCCTAAGTATATACTACAGCATGGCTGTAGTCTTTAATGTTGTTTGTTAGTTAAAGCTTTTTTCAGTAAAACAATTTTGTAAAACTATGACAACTGACGAGAAAACCACCACCACCTAGAAAGCTTCGTACCGACACACACATGCAGACTCACAGACTGTCTCAACACACTACAGACGACAGATATCTACAGACAGAACAGACAAACACCCTGCTGCTACTCAAAGAGACAACCATCTCCTTGTCATTGTCAGATCAGCAGCTAGTAGCAGAAAGTGAAAAATAATCATACCAAAAAATTAAATTAAATTAAATTAAATTAAATTAAATTAAATCATAGTTTCACAGAACATTTTCAGTTTTGGATGGCTGTCTCTTTACAACAGTAAGTGTGATACGGTCCCACAAAGTACATAGATTACAGACTAAAAATCTATATACGTAGACACCAGGTGGAATTAGCAGAAAGGATTAAGATGAAGACGGAGAAGAGGGTGGGACTACTTCCACTACAAGCCCAGTCCGGTCCAAACAAAAACACCTCACGCCTACAAACCTAAGTAGCTATTATGAGCTACATCCTCAAATGATGTGGGCCGGCTGGAGGGCTCCAGAGTTTTGTACAGCAGTGCATCTTCAACGGGGCTAGCCATGAACAAGAGCCCTATGGCCCAAGACAAGAAAAGAAAGACAGAAAGAGAGAGAGAGAGACAGAGGGAGGAGTGATGGAGGGGAGTGACGGGGTGGTGAAATGGTGAGGGGAAATAAAGAGTGAAAAGAGAGGAAAAAGGGGAGAGGGAGGTGCAGGTGAGACAGGCTGTGATTGATTGATTGATTTGTCTTTGTGGTGCTGCAGCAGTTTTTTCCTGCAAGACCACTGGGTACCTGGTGGAGAGACGACATTTCAGGCTCAGACTATACCCTGACTGGCTGTACACAACCCTCTTAAAAGTTTTGACATGTTGTCCTGTACTTTGCTTTTAGAAGAGGGCGTTGGCTGGAATGAGGATAACGTCATTGTTGTTGGGTTGATTTTTTTGGTAAATATTTCCCTTGTTAGCCCCCAAGAAAGGGAGAAGTTCCATACTTTAGCAAATACTGGCATCTTAAGAACTCATGTCAGGCCGCAATAAGCTCTGGGCATTTTTCAAATGTCCACCCACATTCACATGGGAAAGTGTTTTAAAAAAAATGAGGTGGAGTCATATTCAGGGCTTTGTGAGTCACACACAGATAGGCTCATCCAGAAATAATCCACAGGGAATAACCAGTTAGAGGCAGTTTGGCAGTTGCTACTGTTACTAGCTCTTGTGGTTACAGCAGCCATATTGGGGTACAGTCCGAGCCCTGGTGTCGCCCTCCCCCGGCCCTCTCTTTCTCTCCTGTGCACAGGCAGCAGTGAGCAGGGAGGGCTAATCCTACCCAGGTAACTGTGGTAGGGCACAGGGATGAGCTGGGCATTAAGTTGTTTCTGATCTGCCACCTCGTAGGGTCCGTCGTCATAGAAACCGAGGTCAAGCAGAGTCTGGTTTAGGAGCTGGACGCGCATCTCACCTGGAATGGAAATAGGTGAAGCCACAGCAAAGTACCAAAGAAAACACACTTTCACACACAGTAGACATCAGAATACAAACACTCATTTGTTGCATACATGCACACATAGCATGTCCCAAATCTAAACTAAGTACTTACTAATTGTGTATAGTATGTAATACATACTAATCACCACCATAATGTTTTAGTAATTAGTATGCAAAAAAAAGACATACTTCACCATTTTATACTAACAGGAAGTGACAATATACGTGCAATGTTGGACGTCAATCAAACTGTGACTTTGCAAAGACAATGCTCTCAAACTGAAAGACCACACTTGATTAAAGATAGGAAAATAGCACCATATATATTTCAGTGTTTTAGAATGTGAATTGTATAAATTAAGACTATGCAGTAAAGCACAACATTGATCTCATGTGGCAGACTATGACAATGCAAAATAAATCAATCCAGTAACTGACTACTGCACCCGATAAATCTCAGCGCTTTCTTTAATTAACTGCACGCTGCTGCCCTGCATAATTTGTGTGTCCAATCACTAGATTGGTTTATAAATCAATTAGATTTTTTTTAATCCCTAACAGTATTGTCCTGTTGATAGTGATGTTTTAATTAGACAGTTTACATGGATTGGCTCTCTTCTCAAGCTCACATTAGCTGCAACAGTGTTTCATCTAATATATTTTTAATATACACTGTAAATTGCCACAGTACTCAATAATGAACATCATCCTCAAATCCAAGAGAAACAAACATTTTGAACATTGTAATGGTGCAGTACTCATAAAGGCAAAAGGAGGGTAATCAGTACAAACTTGGGAATTTAATTCACAAACATTTTCTTCAATCTTCATACCTGTTTCCTGGATGCAGTTGTTTGCTAACAATATCTTTATAAGGTGAAGATATAGTGGGGGTCAAGTCAAGTCAGTTTAATTTATACAACCCAAACCCACGGATTAAAAAAAAATTGCTTGTCTTCTTGTTGCTGCCATCTGCTGTCCTAAAAATAATTAAAGCAGCTTTAAAACTGCAACACAACATTGGTAAGAAATCTCTACTTAGGAAGTAACATGTCTGTGTAACTGCCTTTTCACAGCCTTGTTTCCGTGATCCAGCCTTCTGCAGGTCAGTCAGACACTTTACCTTTCCAGTTGTATGTTCCCGGAGCCCCAAACAGAATGAAGTTGTTGTCCGGGGTGAAACTGACAGACAGGCCCTGCTGACAGAAGCCAAACTGCTCGTGTCCCTGCGGACGGCCCTCGCAGAACTTCCACTCCCCTCCGTCCAGGTCATCGCGCTCTATCAGGTCCTCACTCAGGACGTAGCAGCGTCCAATGGGGTCACGAGTCTCTGAAGGTTGATTTACACGTTGCCTGAGCTCATACAGGTGAGCGCAGGTCTGGTGAGGGACAGGAAATGGCATTAGAGCATTCATTTTTATCATTTACTGTGCTTGTTAAGATAAATAATTATTTTTAAGGGTGTCTTGAATATCAGTTGGCCTTTTACTTTTAAACAGTATGATACTCTATACTGTTGACTGAAAATCTAGTCTTCATGCTCATACATAAAGGTCTAAAAGTTAACACAACTTAACAGATGCACCAAAGCTGGAAATGTGCCTTCTGTGTTCACATCATTGGGTCAGAAGCAGAACAACATTTTTACTTTAAACACCATAAAGACCTTCCTGCAGCTTCCTGCACTGATGCGTTTACAGGCTGTGGTCTTTACTTACCACCACCTTCCCTCCAATCCCCTGACTCTTGACAGTGACTCCCAGCCACTGGTTGTCTTTGCTCTCTCTGTCCAATCTCACTGAGGGAAAACACAGAATGAAATGCCAACCATAACGGTTTCCATATTGTAAACCAATTAGGATCTGAGCCACAGAAAACAAACAGCACTTTGTTATTCAATGGAGTTATTCAATTTCAAATTATAGTTAACTTTTTTCCAATGCAATGTAAATTACCAAGTATAAGTAGCATTTAGAGAAAGTACATTTTAATGGTAACATTAGTTAGAAGCTTATGATTACAAAGATATAACAGCATTCACAATTACTTAATATTCCAGCAACCAAATGAACCTAGAAAGGCTTATTCTGTTGTTATAGTCACAGATGGACGATAAAGTCGAGGATAATATCTGTGGAAAATTCGAGAAAGAAAGTGCAGGGAGTCTAAGTGGCTAACGGAAGCTCTGCTGTCTATAAACTAGGGCTGCAACAAACAATTCATTTTCATTATCCATTAATCTGCAGATTATTTTCTCAATTAATTGATTCATCATTTGGACCATAGAAGGTCAGACATTTTTAGAAAATGCCCATCACCATTTTTGTAGCCTAAGTTGACATGTTTAAATTGGTTGTTTTGTCTGATCAACAGTTGAAAACAAGAAAACTAAACAACTAAAAAACAAGAAAACCAGCAAATTTTCACATTTGAGAAGCTGAAACAAATTTGAAATGATATGTTGCTGATTTGATTAGCAGCAAATTGTCGCTTAATTGACAAATCGTTTCAGCCCTACCACACTCACCGTCTCCATCAATGTCCACCCTCTCGCAGTCGTACTCCTCTGGTGTGATTGGACACCTGAACAAGGCTCCCGGCCGACTGCCCTGCAACAGGCCCTGTCCTGCTGCCTGCGGTGCCCCCACAAGGATCCTGAGGGAACATCGCTGACATTTAATTGGATAACCTGGAGTCAAAGATTGATTGCTGATTTCACAGGGGTACATGACAGAAACTAAACAGCTTATATGAGTCTTCGTTCTACTACTTACATTATAACTCTAGGCGCTACTGAAGAACTTTGCATAATGTGACCATGCATAATGTGCCAGCCACATATGACCTGCTGTTTCTGGTGGCAGGGTCATTGTAAATCACCTGTTCTCGTATTATTTCACACATGACTGGTGGCACATTTCACACAATAGCCTCAGCTGACCTAAGCCACCATAACTGTAAAGTACAAACACCTGCAGCTCAAGCAAGACTGTTCAAATCCTGCTGAGACCACTTACAGTTAAACACGCTGTCATGTTATCTTGACTTTAATTAGATTCAAAACAGCTCTCTGGAGTCTGCGTGTACTGTATGTTGTTTGTACTAACACACTGTAGCTATCACCAATCACCCTTTACTATCAAGGCAAGGAGAAGTTTTATTCTCAGTGAGGTGGTTGCTGATATTTTGGGGCCAGTGTCACTGCCCTCTACCTTATTAGGAGTGGCTGATTCAGGCTAGGATGCTATTTAAAAACCGAACGTTGAGCCACATTCCACCCAACACCATCAGCCATGACATATGCACGGAAGCGAGACATGGGGAAACAGAAGCAGAGGAGAGAGACGAGAGAATAAAGAGCAGATTGTAAGATGGGAAGAAAACAAAAGTGAGCATTTACAATGTGCCTGCTGCTTAATTATAACAGTGATGTTGGCAAAGAAAATGCTGGGCTCAAATGTCTAACCAACAACTAGCTGCAATGCCTGTGTGAAAATCACCAGCCCCCCTCATATCTACCTTGTTATGTACACACTTAAATTAGAGCTATATCTGTGGCTGGGAAGTATTTTGCCTATAAATACAGTGTAGCAAGCTGATAGCACTGCATGAAGCATGCACAGACAAACAGAGAAGTAGACAACTGGTCACAGACACTCATCAACCAGCCATAACAAGAGTGCTGGGTGCACAGAAACTCATCATACTAATTTACTCTGGATAATTGAGATTGTTGTTTGATACAGCACATTATGTACATGTCATTTTTAGCTGCTAGCAGCGTGGCTCTGGGGAAAGCTATGTTGGTTAGTCGATCAGTCAGTCAGGTGAAGACTTTGGTCCACTTTGTAGTCCCCACAGGACTCTGTGATCACTTGAATTTTCATTTAACGCTTATGGTAGCTTGTCCACTAGCTTGTCAAACGTTTCACTTGTTCAAGATCGTCATGACAAGATGACTTATACACGGATGACCAAAATGATACGTGCGTGTATTATTATTTACCTCTCATCCAGCAACAGGTTACATCAAAGGTTTTTATGTGATCCCACAGATGTCTACTGTCTCCCTGCAATAATAAATTGTTTGCTCGGGACGAAACTAACGTTTAAATCCAATGTTTCCTAAGACTGTGGTGGACTTTACCTCATTTGTATGTCACATCTGCCAAATAAATAAATATAAATGTAACCCTGAAGCTGGACAATAAGTAAAAAATAATAGGAAATGCTATGTGAGAGAGTCAAGGAGTAATGTATGAAGTGCCATTGTCACAAATGGGGCTAGTGCTAACTGTAAGCATTGCGTTAGCATGGTTTAGATGTGTGTTAGCAGCACAGCACTGATCTTACCACTAGCAGTTAGGATCTTAGAATAGCAAAGTCCAACAGTTTTGTTTACTGAAGGGTGAAGACCTTTACAGCGTCATGGGGCCACTAGACACAGAGAAGTAACCATGGAGAAAAGATAGTTTAAAGGTGACGGGGAAAGGGAAGAGTCAAACATTGTGGAACAGACAGCTGCACATCACAACATCTTACTCATTTTACACCATGACAATAGCTGCCACCCTGACTCAACATCTTTTCTTCCAGTGTAAAAAAAAACACTTTTGTCCTCACTTTGATCTTAGCCATCATAATACACACAGACACAAAAACTACCTCTGATACTGCCCAGACTGCCACACAGCTCTACATTCTACTCCTGCCTTTTCTTTCCTGACAACTGCTTCTGTTGCGGTGCAGCGGCGCATGCCTCAAGAATGATTCCCCCTCACCTTAATGAGTGAGAACCCCAAACAGCCAAAGTCAAAACATCTCATGTGAAATAATGACTGCTATACATCACTGGTGGTCCACATGAGAAACACGACCAAACAGTGCCATGCAAACACATGTTAAACAAAAGGGATCTGATAAAGAGGAAGAAAATATCACAAAAAAAACCCTGATAACGTCTGATTCTTCTTACAGCTCAACATTCCAGGGAGCTCTGGTTTATGTTTAGGAGTTAAAGGTGATAGCTCTCATTCCCCCCCCACACAGATACAGACAGGTGTCAGGGTGTAAGGTGGGAGGTCTGTTAAGCTGTTATACCGCCAGTATTTGGAGGAGAGAGTTTTATGGCTCCCAACCTGTCCATGTGCCTAAACATAGTATTCAGTCAACTTTGACAGATTCAAATGATTCTTCAGTGAGAAAACACCTCAGAGGACATAAGGGTATATCCAGCAATGAAACAAAAAAATTTGGGGCCCTAGCCATCTTTCACCAAAACGTCATAAAAGGCATAAATTAGAAATTGAATATACAGTGGATAGTATATTCAACTTTAGTAAATGGTACATACTTCATTTTCATTTAAGATGAGTTGTGCAACCAGCAATAAATTAATGGGGGCAAAGGTTGGGATGGGTTTGAAATAGTGTGAGGGAAGTGTAGGCTGTTTTTTTGTTTTGTTTTTTTGGCTTACATTTTTTTTGTTCATTTAATGTAGCATGAATTACTAATAATACTAATAGTTTTAATACTTCATACTTTTTACTAGCACAGTACTCTGCATCCATAGTCTCAAATGTGAGAAAATATTCAGACTAGACCTGAAACGATTAGTCAATTATACAATTCGCCACTATTTTGACAATTAATCGATCATTTCAATAATTTTTTTGAGCAAAAATGCCAAACATTCACTTGCTCCAGCTTCTCATTATTGGTTATTATTATCATGGTTTGCTGCTTTTCTTTCTCTCATGTAATAAATAACTGTGTTATGTTGTGGTCTGATAGTCTCGTGTTTCCTGTGTTTTTGCCCTAGTGTCTCCCCTGGTTGTGATTATCTGTTGATTTTCTTCACCTGTGTCTCGTCACCCACCTGGTTCTGTTTCCCTCATTTGACTCGTCTCTATTTAGACCTGTCTGTTCCCTGTGTGCTTGTTGGTTCATTGTCCTTGTCTCTTCTCTCCGTGCACGTCCTATATGCTGTATGCTCCCTGCCTGTTACCTGCCTACCCGCCTGTCGTTACGTCTTCAATAAACCTGTCAAAGCAGCTCCAGTCGTCGTGTCTGCATTTGGGTCCTCCACTCCACCCTGCTCCTCTACCAGCTACCCCTTGACAAACTGAATATCTTTGGGCTTTGGACTGTTGGTTGGACAAAACAAGACATTTGAAGATGTTACCCTGGGCTTTCGGAAATCTAGATGGCCATTTTGCACTCTAACTTTTTAGGCCTAACAATTAATCAATTGATTAAAAAAAAATAGTGAAAATAATCAGTAGTTGTTTGCCCTATTCAAGAGCAGTCATTCCCTCATTCCCCTTGATCTTTCCCTAAAATGAAAAGCATCTTTGTGTGAAAAATGTGGTCATTTATAAATAGATTTCAGAAATCAAGGACATATTGTCTGGGTGTCCTCAACAACGTCACAGCCCTGAATATTTTATGTGTGAATGTCTTTGTATGAAGTTAAGAGATTAAAGTTGAATAATGCCCAACTTACAGACAGGCACACATGTCCCAGATTTGACACAGATAAATGTCATGGCTGAGTAATGCTTTCATTTGTTTGCCCTTTACCCACTTCTTAGCTCACTTCATTGTTCAGGACTGAGTCAGACAGTATGATCATGATCTCCATTGCCAAGCTCATCGTTCAGTAAACCCACATTTGACAGAGAGTGTGTGTGTGTGTGTAATATGAGTGGTTGTGGGTATGTTGTCGCTGCTGCACACTGAGCCTGGAGGAGATATCAGGGTGTTGAGCGTGACGGTGACGGTGTCTAGTGAAATACCCACATAAACCCGGACACCACAGAGCCAGCACCAGCATAACTGAAGTGTGACTGTGTGCGTGTGTAATTTACATTGCTGGGTTGTATAGATAATGCACCTGGGCCCTGCCTCCAAGCAAGGTATCTTGTATTGTGTGTGATTTTGATTGAATCTAGGAATCGTGAATATGGTATACATGGTCCAGGATAAATTTATCAGCTTCTGTCACAGAAACAATAAAATTACCAAAACCCCTGAAATGCACATTATTCTGCTTATTGGATGGTGATTTATAACCCTACCCTCCACTGTCATAAAAATCATCCCAGTGTTTCCAGCTAATCATCACAGACACATGATAGTCACACACTGGACCTGCATTACACTACACTCATACCCATGTGTTCATTGAGGGGTGCATGTGCAGTGACCCCAACACTCATTCTCTCCACGATCCTGTCCACCCCTCCCCCATCCAAACCCCATACACACACACAATCCCATCCTCCTTCACTCCTCCCCCATTCTCAGGAGTCACATCCCTGCCTACAGCTTCCCATACAGGCAGTGAGAGTGAGAGAAAGACTGGACAACAATAGATCACACATGTAACCAATACTCAGACCAGTGTTCTTTCTCTAAATATCAAGAAAACAGTGCAAAAAGAAAAGACTGACATTAAGCTAAAAACAAGCCTGCCTTTTCTTTGTTTCACCTGGCAATAGCAGCATGCCTACATTTAAACACTCCAATACACAGTCAAACAAGACACACAAACATTATGCAGAAAGGTATTTTGTAATCCCAAGAGAATTTCTGAAGTTTGTTTGTTTATGGAAAGAGGGGAAAAATAAGAGATAGATGATGTGAGAGAGAGAGAGAGAGAGAGAGAAAACTGGGAAGCAGTTCAGACGTTAATGTGACGGCCACACAAGCTCAGTTTGTAAAGGGCCTCAGTGTGAGTGCACATCATCCAAATAATATGCTTAAGGGGACAGAAGCTTTTTCACTCTTGTAATTTTAGTATGAAGATCAATTATAAGAGCAACTGAAAGGTTTAACAGTGGATTCAAACTTTTTTTTAAACCCTGCCCTTCCCTGGAATTTTCAAGGCATGGGACTTTGAAGGCTAATAAAGTTTGTGAAATGTTGAATCAAAGACACCCTGAACATTTCCAATATTTAGTGTCAGGACCATTTCAGCTGATCCCTCCTAGTCTGTCTGCTCACACCCTTTAACATCTGTCCATCGGAGCGCAGTGTGAGGCTGTTGCTCTATAGACAGTGGCTCTACAAGATCAGCATGGGGGCCAGGGGCTCTTTAGGCCTTCTGCTATTCTTTAGGCAAGACTGTGACTGTTACCTCTGACCTGGACACACAAGCACACACACACACACACACACATATACAAGCAAAGGAAAACATGTGCAAGCATACAGACATTAATAGAAGCATGAGTGTACAAATGGACCTTAATATTTGTTCATAAACTCACACAGACGCATGCACATGTGCAGATACACACCAGACAACAGGAGGCTGCAACAACTGTGTAAACTATGGATCAACACACTGACTGCAGGCTGTCCAACAACGTCGACTGTGACAGTCAGTCTCATAAAACTGAGCTAAAGGGCATGTTTCAGAACATGCCCGCTCTCACACCTGACTGCAGTTTCTCCTGTCCGTTTTGCTGATGAGAAAATGACAGCTGAGAATGAGGTGACCGAGCTGTGAATCATCAAGTTTTTAACATCTCAACTCTCTCCCACTCTGGGAAGAAGAGAAAAAGGGTTGGGTAACGCACAATAAAGGGCAAAAAGAGAGACAGAAACAGCTGCCAGGCCATGCAAAGACCCCTTTGGGATGTTGTGGTTCACTGCCCACAGATGTGACTCAACTTCCTGCTTAAACGGACATCACAAGGGCAGTTTAATATCAATTTAAAAAACATTTAATTTTTTTTTTTTTTGAAGCACAAACCTTTGGAATTTCTATCCGATACCAGTATATTTCAGGAAAGAGAAGGTCACAAACATACGTTTGTAGAGGACAATGGTAACCCCATCCTCACTTCACATGCATCTTTAACAACCCCTATAAGCTCACCACCTGCCCCACTACTGATCAATAAGTGAACGGCCATTTCCAGACATAGATGGGGTAATGATTGGCCCTCAGGTCCAAAGTGAAAAGAGGACATAACCCCTACAACATCATTCTCCTGTTCCTTTTTATCTCCTCCTTTCTTCTCCACCCTTATCTACTCATCCATCTATTGATCTATCTTCTCTATTTGTTTCTCATATACCGCCTCTATTTTAATTGCTCTTTCTTTCCTTTTCTTATTTTCTTTCTTTAAAGTGTGACATTTGCAATACTGTACAATTTGTTGGTAGTTAAGATCATCCTTGTGCATCCTTATGTCATCCATCCATATCTTTTGGGGGGGCTGGGACAAGCAGCGCGCAAGGTGTGAAAAGCAGAGAAACACCCTGGACAGGTCTATCACACAGCCAGACAAACACATTCAGTAAGTCACACCTATGATCAATTTAGAGCGTCCAGGTCACCTGACCTGCATGTCAGCTTGTCCTGGAGGAAACTAATCATGTTCTTTGTGTGTGATAAGACACAGACGCAGAGAGAGAAAGAGATACGTAAAGGAGAAACAGAGGGAGTACAGGAAACAGACAAATGAAAGAAAATCAGAAAAGCAAAGAGAACTAAGAGAAGAGATTAACTAACAAAGAGAGAGATTCATTATCCACATAATTACAAAATAAATATTGATGTGTGAGGCTATTAATTGCTTAGTTGACATTCTAGTCGTATCGGCTCCTGTTCGGCTTAATTTCCATATTAATAAGATACACTGTATATACTTCTGATACACAAGATATACTTTGTGATAGCACAAAGGGCATCTATATAAAGAATGTTTAAAATATTCAAGTAATTAGACTTTCCTGCATAATCAACCAGCAAATCTCTTTTAATAAATACAAACAAAAAGCCTCCACATCCCTTGTAATTTCCTGTTCCTAACTGCTTTTCATGGCTTCTTTCCGATCTCAGTTCTATATCAGTTCCCAGTAGCGCTGCCATCAGCTGATTGATTAAACCGCGCCTTTACCAGAGTCAACACAACTGCCTCCAAATGGACACACACACATGATTTATTCATCCCTGCAGCTCCCCTCCCCATCAGACCCTCCACCCCTCCCCCACATACAGATCATACCATATTTGTAGTCAACTCAAGGTAATGCTTTAACCGCTGAGTTTTTATCACATATCAGGGAAAGCAAACCTAATAGCAGAGAGAAACATGAGTCATTAATGCCAAAGATGATAAGTATGTTTACTGATAATGCAACAAAATGCCAGAAAACTCGACCCTCTCAGGACTTTATCTGCCAACTATCTCTGAGGTGCAGATGCAGAATCAGCTCCTGCTCCTCCTACGCTGCCAAACTGTGCCTTTTTTCTGCACCTCCATCAGATCTAAGTTGTATGTTTCCTCCTGACTCTGCAGATTGTCCCTCTCCCTCCAGAGAGCACGTGGTCTGCAGAGTAATATTCCTGAAAGCTCTCTGCCAGGCAGCGCTGCTTCCCACCGAGCTTTTGTCCAGGCCCAGTGTGGAGGAATGGGAAAATGCTAAATAGACAAAGAATAAGTGGGAGCTAGTGAAGAGCATTAATCATGTGTGTGTGTGTGTGTGTGTGTGTGTGTGTGTGTGTGTGTGTGTGTGTGTGTGTATGTGTGTGTGCCAGCCTGTAAAGCCCATGCTATATACCCTTTTCTCCTTCTGATCGCTAATATAAATAAGCACTGCAACAGGGTGAGTTCCTACATTTACTAGGCTTTCACATGAGTGGCCTCTGGAAGATTTAGCAACAAGAGAGAGAAAGAGAGGGAGCCGAAGAAAAATCATGAATTGAATTAGGGAGGAAAGGGAGGGAAGGTTCATTCTCAACTCTTAAGCTGGGGCTGAAAAAGCAGCTTTTATTTGGCTATTTTAATGCAAATTAGCCCCCAGAAATTCTTCATTGTGTTATGAATGTGTGAAGCAGTTACGCTGGGCCACATTTACACACATATATATGTGTGTTAAACAAAAGATATGGCACTGGAAGGTACAGACGATATTGTGTTTGACTCATGGAGGCAAAAGCCAAACTTAGTGTTGATTTTTACAATTTAACAGCAAAATCAAGTTATCAACTATAAAAAAGACTTAAAGGAAAAGTTTGACATTTTGGGAAATACGTTTGCTTTCAGCCAAGAGTTAGATGATTAGATTGATACCACTCTCTCATCTGCAGCTAAATATGAAGCTACAGTTAGCAGCCGGTTAGCTTAGCTTAGCACAAAGACTGGAAATGGGGGGAAACAGCTAGCCTGGCTATGTCAAAAGGTAACAAAATCCGTCTTCCAGCAACTTTAATTAACATGTTGCATTTTCCCGGATGTCAAACTATTGCTTTAATACAAATAAATGTTATCTCCTAACGACTTCAACCTGCACAGTGCTGAGGTTCTTATCTTTTGCATTTGACTTCTCTTGCAATCTCGGTAATCTTTGGAGGTAAAAAATCACTTCTATGCTCCACTCTTGTTTTTTTAAGCTGTGTTAATCAAGTCTCCAGTTCAATGAGAGGATTTGTTCAGCTTCAGAAAGCTCTGTTTTAGATTCTTACTCAGCCGGTGAAACCCAACTCCAGACTAGATGTCTGCGATTATATCAGCTACCTGCAACCCAACTGGCAGTGAGACTGAGTATCTCTCCTCAGAAAGGCACCAAAGCAAAGTCCATGGTAAACATGAACCTCGCTGCAACCTGAGACTTTCTACTTTCCCTATGACAGCAACACAACACACCCGACTCTACGTCTACTGACATCAGCCTGACAGTCTGATAAATCATAGTTTAATAATTTTGCATGCTGCACCCTAAAACAAACGTGGTTTGGGGGGGGGGGGGGGGGGGGGGG
>LKNJ01001131.1:93557-106366 GCA_002120245.1 Maccullochella peelii
GGGGGGGGGGGGCATTGTTCAAATGTATTAATTTGCCAATAAAAGGCATGTTCAGAATGAGAAAATTACTGCCATGATTCAAAACACAAAAGGAAGACAATTGGGTCAGAATAGAGAATAAGCACAATAGATGTCTTTCAAGGCCAGATAGAGATCCCTCAGCAGGAAACAATAACAGATGATTTCTGACCTACATCAGCAGAACTGCCGCCCCCCACCTTTGTCATTGCACACTAAAACAGAAAAAACCCTTACATTAAATCATGAGGCAGAGATCAATATAAAGCAATGACATGAAACTGTAAGGCTTGACGCTTTCCAGCATGCTGGGTACAGTATGATTTACATGCCTTTGGCAGTGAGCTGGACATTTATATGCAAAACGCATACATCATGCAGTCATGGGTTGATGTATGACATTAAAGCTTGCAGTATGTAGAACCAGCTTATCCTGAATAGATTATTAGCAGTGCAGCAGTGTTTTTATTAGCCATGCTAGCAGCGTTGCTCTAGGAATGACAATGAGGGTCTGTCAGTAGGTCCACTGCTTTGGTCCAGACTGAAATATCTCAGCATGAATCCTAAAGACTTTGGTGGTCCCCTGACTTTTCCTCTGCACCACCATGAAGTTGACATTTGTGATATTGAGTGAAATGTGTCGGCAGCTATTGGACTTACAGGAAAATTTGGTACACATTCATGTTCCCTTTAAGATGAATTTTAATAACTTTGGCGAACATTTCAAACATTTATTGGACAAATATTTATTTGTCAAATACTTTGGTTTGTGATCAGATACTTAGCAGGTATTTGACATTCCAATGACATCCTCATCAGCCTCAGCTATACTTTGTGCTCAGTGCTAAGGACAAAAATGTTAGCAACTAACATGCTAAACTTAACAGGGTAATACCTGCTTAACATCAGCATGTTAGGATTGTTATTGTGAGCATGTAAGCATGCTAACGTCAGCATTTAGCTCAAAGCACAGCTGTACAGCCTCACAGAGCTGCTAGCATGACATTAAGTCCCCATCATGCACCCATATAGCCTGTAGTACCACATTTTGCCTTAATGAATGTATTGTCTTTTAAATATGTAAATACAAGTGTATCATATCATAAGTTTGGGTTATTTTGGTTTTGTGGAGTTCATGTTATATGTTGTTTGGCAGCTGTATTACAATGTCAAGCAGTAGCTGAATTCAGGAAGATTGGCAGTGGTGGGATTAAGCTCAGGCGGCTTCCTGTCTTCACCAGGCAGTGAACTATTAGCGGAAGCACTTCTCATAGCAGTATAAATAGCAGACGCACACATAACTCAGACTCAAATACCCTCTCATCTCATCCTCTGTCTAGCATCAGCAGCAGCAGGAGAAGCCCCCTAAGTTCAGCTTGGGGCCTTTGCTTCAGGTCAACAACAACCAAGACAGATCATGTAGAAAGTTTCGGTTCGGGAGGCCAGACCGCGGCTCTTATCCCTGTCTGAGTGTGGCATTCTTTTACTTCCTCCCAACATGTCACTGAACAGGATCTCACTACAGCACATCAGTCAATATGAGATCATTGTGTCACATAGGTTGACCCTTGCCTTGGCCTTTGCTGCCATACTGAAAAGGAGCAGCAATACGCCTGTGCTGAAGAGATACTGTAAAACTGAACAAAAAGACATTCATTCCATAAACCTGCCAGCTGTATCTGAAGCTGAATGTCTGTGCCCCGACATTGTATGGTCCTGCTTTTGAAGAAATACATATATCTTCTCTGACGCCTTAGGGAAAAGGTTTTTTTCTGAGCCTCCAATACACTGTGTAAAACCAGAGAAGCAACAAGTACAACAGTATGACTCAACTGATTTCTATTAGCACTTTAACATTATGGGTTGTGTGATACGGCCATGAGTAAGCACAGAACAGAGCATCAAAGCGGTAATATCATTTTCACTATTGAACCCGGTGGCATAACACACAATGACCGCAACACAGTATGACCACAGGCAACAGTAACCCAAACCTTCATAATATAAAGAGAAAATGAGTCAATAGCATCTAATTACAAAATGTTTGAGGCAAATTGTTTCAAGACACTATATCAGAAGAACAGAGATGATAATGGGAGTGACCTGGAAATGAAACTCCCAAATCTAAACTGCAATAACACAGAGATGGCACCATCATGAAGCTTAATGGAAATGTATTATTCAGACAGAGAAAGATAATTGCTGTGTTGCGATTTGAATAATACATTTATCTCTCTGAAAGTGCAATAACATCTATTTGAGATGTTTTGAACTCCTAAAGTCCACAGTGCTGATGAAATCATTGGGACTCATGGTAAATGGTAAATGGACTTCTCTTATATATAGCACTTTTCAACCTATTTCTAAAATCCTGGCTACAGCCCTGCAAGTCATAGGATGATACAGTAGGTGCTGTGACGAGGATGAAATCATTATAAAGTCATCTATTCATACAGTGGGTGTGATGTCACAGCATACTGGCAACAGTATTATTCATCCCACTCTCTTCCAGTAGGTGCATCAGCACATCAGTTTAGTTTATTGGCAGTCTCCTCCTGGCACTAACTCCACTGGTGTAGCAGGGGCAATTTCTCAGGAGTCTTCCCTCTGCTGCAGTTTGAAACGGGCCACAGTAGAAAGCTCATCGTCAGTTATTAAAATAAGTTCCAGGAATGCTGTTGGACAGTGAGCAGGTTTCAGAGGGATGACATGACTCTTGCTCTGTGTGAATGCTGATGTCATTCCCCTGGTCTTAACAGGCGACAGGATGACTCCAGCCCGAGTAAACTGAGGAGCCAACAGTTAAATATGGAGCTCCAGAACAGGGACCTGTAGTAAATTAATTCCCTGTTTGAATTGATTTTAAAGTGTTTATATTATATCAATGTTGAATTTGTAATATTCAGGGGTGGAAAGTAATAAAGTACAGTACTTAGGTTTGTGCTACCTGTACATTACGCAAGTATTTCCATTTTATACAACTATTTCCATTTTATACAACTTTATACGTCTACCCTACTACATTTCATAGGGGAATATTGTACTTTTAGTTTTAGTTACTTTGCAGATTAAGATTAAGATTTTACAGAAAAACATAGGCTGCTGCATTATGAATTTATAAGATATGATGCCTTGTCATAGACTAAACTAACCAAAAGTATGACAACATCAAAAGTAGCTTCACCACAACAAATTACAGCAGTAAAAAACACAACAAATACTTTTGATACTTTGTGTTCATAATATTTCTGTACTTTTACCTAAGTTGAATTTTAAATTCAAGACTTTTACTTGTAATGGAGTATTTTTACATTGTAGTACTGCTACTTTTACTTAAGTATCTAAATACTTCTTCCACCACTGATTATAGTCATGTATCACATTTTTGTGCATTGTGTTTGTGTCTTATTCCTGTTGCTCTTTTTCTCTTTTGCTTTAAAAGTAAATGTTTAACACAAACTCATGAAGTTGTAAACATATAGGAACGTTTACGATGGTTACAACCGTGCCAACTAAATTTGTAGTGGAAAATGCAGTACAGACCTTTGGGCAGATGAAAGAAAACTCCTTAAAATCCAATGAATATATTATAAAACTGTTCTCTCTGGCACCTGATCAGATGAAATATTAATCACAAAGCTTCAGGAGAGATAAATTAAGGCTGCCTCTTATTTAAAGTCATGAGGTAAATATTTCCAAAGATTTACTGGCAGACCTGCTCATGAACAGGGCTCATGAGTCTCCCAGTCACACTGGAAAGACACATCAAAAACAGCTGTTGGCCAACAGCGGATCAGAGAACAAACATGCTCACATAGACACAGCCCTACACACTATAGGACACATCAGTATCTCGATAACCTAAGCGTGATGTCAGCATCAGACCTGAAAAATCACTTAAAAACCCTTTTTTCCCTTCTTCAGAAATCACTGCCTGCCAGCTGAGTCAGCAAGCCTACTCTCATCCACTCTCCACTTACTGTAAATCATCATCTATTAACTCAGAGCTCAGGCTGCTCTTGCTGTGTGCCGCACATAAACATGCTAAAACTCCCGCTCCGAGTTCAGAGTTATGGGTATAACAATGATTTAGCAAATCCATGGACTGGTGCAGCATAGAAATGCTGACTATGGTTGCCACACATCTCAAATTACAGCTTTTAACTGCCCTAAAAATGTAAATTCATGGTGAACATTTTGCAAGAGGAGCAGGTGCAGATACAAGATACCACACATTTAAACTGAGTATGTAAGGTGCAACAAAAAGTCAAAACCACACAGGTCACACAGGGCAAGCTCAGTGATTCCCCCACTCACCAGCTCTGAGGCTCTGGGTTAAGCTGTTGGTGAAGTGCTAGAGAGAAACCAAAAAAGGTGCCACGGTCTCCCAACTTATGCAGTGTGTGAGTAGTATCCAGGTTAAAGCCCCGCACTTGGCTTAAAAGGGTCAACAGAGCCCAGAGGAACGTAGTCCAAGGATGAGAGGAACAAGATGAGAGGGAGACAGTGTTCCCATGTCCCACCAGGGCTGCCATAGCAGGGTGCAGGTCCTTTAGCAGAGCAAGTTCAGTTCAAGAAGAGTACTGGGGAGATTCCTTTAATGGCTCCCAGAGAGCTAAAAGAGAAAATAAAGGGGGCAAATCCTGTGTAGTCTCCTCTCCTGTTCTCTCCTCTGTGGACTGTGGATGCCTCCCTTGTTTCCAATCCTCTTTCTTTTCTTCCCTCGCTCTATCGTGCTGGCTCTCAACTCCGTTTGCTGCTGTCAGTCTGAAGAGCAGGCTGTGAAAATGTGGCCGCTACTAGTATATGTGTGTGTATGTGTGTGTGTGAGAGAGAGAGTGTGTTTCTCTCAATGCATGTGCGCCTCCCCCTCCTCTATGCTCAGAGGGAGACAGAGGACAAGTGCCTTGAATAGCCCGCTCACTCCTCCCCCCTCCCCTCAGTCCCTCCCTCCCCTCTCTCAGCTGACATCAACACTCAAGGGACTGCTGCCAAAATACCAGGCAAGGTTGTCAAGACACTTGGAAGCTATTGAATAGAGAGCGAGAGGGTGAAAAGACAGCAGACTGTTTTATCTGTTGGGTTCACACGGTCCAAACTGCCTCTTTCTGTGGTCACTCGTTGGTACAGGTGCTTGTAGATCTGAGGAACATAAAAGGGAAAAACCTGAGGTACAATCTGGAAAGTTAAAAAGCTACACAGATGAAAAATCTTTTTTTTTTTTTTACTCTGAGCTTAAAAGCCCTGGTGTGTGACTTCTGGTGGCAGCAATCTGGAATGAATCTGGGAGACAAAAGGCGCCGAAATGTGCACATTGACCCAGGAAAGTTTATTACAGACCTTTAGCTCTTCTGGAAAGGGAGAATGGGAGAAATGGATGTGCCATGACAGAGCAATGTTCACAGAGACATAATCAGGAAAATTGCAGGACTCCAACAAAGCATATTAAGTATGATTTCGTGTGTTTTACACCAATGACTCTCCATACATTTTCCAATAAGGAGCTCAGACAAACAACACAATGCCAGCCCATCTCAGTTATGCCCTCTCACCCACAGCTGCTGTTTTAACCAGCTGATTTCTGTTTCTCTTGAGTCAATCTGTGTGCAGTTGTCAGTGTGTCACCTCAACTGTTCCACACAATAAACTTCACACATAACAGTTGCACACCCACGGCATGAGAAGTTGAAACACTTGATTCGGCGGAAGGACTTGTCCTTGCAGTTTTGTATGTCAGCTTCCCAGTTAAGATGGGTTGATGTGATTTTGGATGAAAACATTTGTTAAGAGGGATGTGACTTTAGGTGGATATAAATTTTTCCAATCAAGTATTATAGTAGTAGTACATTTTCTTGCAGCTAAAAGTGCAAGATGAATATATTTATTTTTGAACTCATCCCACAGGTCTGACCTGCTCATGCTGAGTAAATCAAAGTGAAGACGCAAAGATTTTATATTTATTACAGAGGTTGGAACACACTGCAGGACCACAACATATAAAAAACACAATAAAGACATCTTAGAGTTCATTCTGTGGAGCTTTTCTGGTTCTTAACATAGAGTATTCTGTGTATGGTTTTGAGTTGAAAGAGTTTATGCCTTACGTTGTAACAGCAAATTTTAGAACAGAAAAAGGACCTCGTTACTTAAGCTATAAGCTCTTAGTTTCTTTTTTTGTCTAGTAGTATCAGTGTTTGCCAGCAGCCCCTCCATAAAGTTTTTAGATAACTTGGACATACCAATAGGTTATTGTAATTAGTATATCCTCAATTTTAGATGGTTTGTTTTTTGCAGAGAGCCTCCATTTTGGTTGGTGTGATTTAATTGCCTGACAAAGAGGCAGTAAAGTTCCTTAACAAAACTTGAGGAGGATTAAAACTGACCTAAGATTAGTGTCTCTGGGCACTTTCATCACTGCCTTCACACGCACCAGGTTACTGCAGGGATGAGGCTGAATTCCTCTCATGTGATCCGGCTGGCATCATGAACCAGCTTCTCATGTCAAACGCTCTCTGCCCCCTGCTGCCCTTATGTGGCATTAAAAAAAGAGCTGATAAGCTTTCCCCATACACTAAGTTGCCATTTTGACTTGATGATGACGTTGGATGACAAGTCATAGGATCACCAAAATTATTACAATTCATCCTGAGGGGTATATGAATTTGTGTACCAAATTTCATGGAAATCCACTGAATAGTTGACGAGACATTTTACTGAAAACTAAAAATGTTGACTGGCTGGTGGCGCTAAAAAAGGAGGATCACCAAAGTCAGTAGGAATCATCTTCTGGGGACCACGAACGTCTGCACCAAATATAATGGCAATCCTTCCTATAGCTGATGATGAATGAGATATTTCAGTTTGGACCAGCCATTCAACATTGCCATCCCTACAGTATAGTTCATTAGTTCAGTCTTTTGTACCTTAACTGGAAATTTGTTGACACTTATCTTTGGTAATGGAAAAGATGTAAAAAAATTCAAAATATAAATAATGTTGGAAACTTTTTATCTTTTATCCTTGGTAATGGAACAGATTTAAAAATATAGAAACACAAATAATGCTGTCAAGTCTGTTTGTATTTCCATGCACGTGGGAAAGTTCATCTTGCCTGTATCTCTTTGGAGCATCTTGGCCAGAGCGAGATCAGGCATTGGGGAGTTTGTGCTTTGGTCAGCAGTTGCTCCCACACACAGCTCACTGGCTCAGTGCAGAGTCCTGAATAATTATCTAAAACCTGATCATAAGGTTGATTTCTGATATCCAATAACATACTGTGATCCCTGTCTGTTCTCCATGTGCCGGGCAGCTCCGATTTGAGATATGAATACCAAGGAGGATTCCACAGAGCAGAAGAAAAGGAAAAAGAAGAAAGGAATGGTGTGGGATGTCGAGAAAATGCTGAAAAATCTTAATGGCTGCTCGGGCAGGGGGCCAAACAAGAATGCCTTCAGACAGAACAAAGCACAGTCAGAGGGAAGGATGGAAGAAAGGAAAATAGAGAAGAAGAAGAAAGGGATGGAGAGGAAGAGAACAGTAGTAATGGCTGGCTATAAAGATCATCCGCCACATCGGCCATGACACTGGCATCCCTACAGAAGTGCGCATTAGCAGTCTGAGCCACACTTCAAGGAGAGATCTTATTTTAGACGGCATGCAGGGAGCAGTACATACAGTCCTGTTATAGCCCCCTTTCACGTCGATGACTGAGATATCCACAGTCATCACTATTACTGTATTGATTAATGGATAGTGCGGGATGCTATAAGAGGGAGTGGTGCTAGTTATTATGGAATCAAGGGCAAACACACCCACTCTGGCTATTTAACTGCACATGGTCCCACAGAAGGGGCTAAACTGAGCACACTGGTTTTGTCACACTGTAGGTAATAACATTTAGTTACACCATTATGGATTTTATAAGAAACACTGATCTTGCTCATCATCATTACACACGCACATAAAAAAGCACATACTGCTGCAACAAATAGATCCTCTTTCAAGGCAGCAAAAAGACCAACAACCTTTTTTATTTCTGAAAATAGTGAGAAATGGCGTCACAATTACCCAGAGTCCAACGTGACACCTTCACAATGCTTGTTTTGTTCAACCAACAGTCCAAACCTCAAAATTATTAAAAAATAAATTAAAATTATTTAAATAATTAAAAGAAAAATCAGTAAATCCTCACATTTGTGAAGCTGGAACCATGAAATGTTTTTGCATGAAAAATGACTGAAACGATTATCAAAATAATTGCCAATTCATTTTCTGTCAATTGGCTAATTAATAGAGTAATCAATCCAATATTGTGAGCAGAAGTCTATCAATTAAAACCTGCTCTCTATCTGCGTTTGTGTTAAATGTTCAGCAAACCCTGCCATGTGATAGTTGTGTGAAAAGTAAACCAGAAATCAAGTGAATGCATCACAGTATCACTGTATTTGCAGTCCTACAGTAGAACACAGTTGGCAGATAACAGACAATATGTTGTCCTGCCCTAAGAGGAGCTATAAAGCCAACAGTAGAGTCAGGGATGTCAACCAAGTTCATGACTGATGAGTGGCTTTGACAAAAAACGAAGTCTCACACCGCAGTTATTCCATAATCAAGCAAAACATTACAAAATTACCATAAACAAGTTATAATCACCATAGACATTATCGGCATATTATTCTCACTGCACCATTTTCTTAAACTACAACCGCAAAAATTGGGCTCAGGATGTACGCCAGGATGAAAAGTGAGTTTTAATAATCCAAGTGTCCCTGAACGAATGTATAACTGAAAAAGCAAAGAATTGCACTTCACCATCTCTGGAGATGATGTAGGTTACACAACACAGACAGTGTTGTTAATGTTAACAGACCCATGTTTCTTACTTTAGTGCTGTGGTACTATGGATTCAGTCAGTGCAAGTACGCTGTATTTTTAAAAATAAATAAATAAAATGATTACAGTAGTTAAAGGAAATAGAGGATGGCCCAGTGTTTCTCTATTGTACCCAGCAGACTTAAAGTGGACCTCCACAGAATATATCCACCTCTTTAATCATTCAATCAATTGTACATCAAGTGGTTAAAATACAGCACCTGTGATTTTATTCCTTGATCTCTGCAAGAAGCATGCTTAATCATAATGAGACAAAACAGAGTCATAGGTTTTTTGTTTTGCATGTAAAACAATATGCTTGAAAATAAGACTTGGAAGCACCAGCATGCAGCGTGCAGTACCCCACTGTTTCCCTTTCTATAAAAATAAAAATGAAGCAGAGGCGTCCTCTAGTGGCACTTGGAGTTTATTAAAAAATAATTGTAAAAAAAATAAAACAAAAATAAAACCCAGCCGCAGCAAGATATAGCAATACGTTTTACTAGTTTAAATTAGGGACACATTACCACAAAAATGTAGATTTCCCAAGATATATTTAAATCCTGCAAAGGGGGTTTCCACTTTATCAAGACAATGTAATCTACATATTTCACATTCCCATGAGAATGGTGGTGCAACCAAGGTTTTAAAACATGCTGTGTTTTGGTCTAGTAAGCTATCTGGTTTAGGGGTTTGGGCCATAAGAAGGGTTGTAGGGCAGCTGTACAAGTTCGTCTAGATGTGGTGGCCATGCATAAGGCTGGCCGGAGAAGGGGTACATCGGGTGCCCTGGACTGAATGCAAGTGGAGAGTGAGCTGGATCGGCTGAAAAGACAAAAAACAAATATTTTGTTTAATGTTACTGAAAAATTGTTTTGCCTTCCCAATTATTCTTTTCTAACTAAGATGTTGGCCTGTTAGCAATAATCATGAAAGGATAATGCTGGTGTAATTCTTTATTTTTGTTATTGTCAACATATCAAATGACAAGACTTCCCTATCCTGTCTGTTGCTCTCAGCCCAAAGCCCACTGAAGATGTGAATCTTTAAAAACAGAGTCATTACCGCAGCAGCCCGGTTTTATTCAAGCCTCTGATTGGATGTTTCTTGCCACAATGCACCATGGGAGTTGTAGTTAACTTCTACCACAAACTTTTTAAGTACATATACCTCTGACTTTTTGTCAAAGTACCAGATTTTTTCTAACTCATCTTTTGTACTGATGAGAGTTTTGTGCTGATCCAAGCCAACTTTGAGTCACGTAATATCATCTATAGGAAAAATGAATGGGACTTAAACCTCCGGAACCAGAGGCACCTGAAATAACTTGTGTTTTGGCACAGAGGAATAAAATATATCAGGCTTTAGGTACGCACGCAATACTTGTTGACTACAAAAAAAATACTGAATATCACTAGACTTATTCTTTAAAAATTATTATTGCTGTCAGTAAATGCTAAGAAACAACACTTATTTGTTAATGGGAATCAGATGATAACCCTTTAAATATATAGTAAATCACAGTACAAACTCATACATAGCATCCTCTTTTTTGGACAGGTCGACCAGCTAAGACAACTGGGTGATATCAACATCAAGCCTGCTACACCTGCATATATTGCTCTCAGGTTGAATCAGTCTAAAATGTACCAGCAACTGCTTAGCAGAACTGTTAAATACATAAATGTCAAAAAATAACTCACTAGCTTCCAAGTATGAGGGTGGTGGTGCTGTTGGGACTGCTGGGCCTTCAAGTTGGACAGGTACAAATTGGTAGCCCGGGTAGGACGGTTGATACCTGGAGGGGGAGAGTGGCTGCTGGGGTGCGTTGACTATGGTGATGTTGTTTCTCACATCTACAGGTAAAGTCATATATTGAGTTTGGCTTGAAAATAAGGTAGGCCTACCAATATTCTGTGATTTGTTTGCTGCCTGAAACATGAATGATTGTGAACATTTAATCCACTGATACGTCGAGGACACTATATTGTGAAAGAAAATATCAGGTTTTTGTTTAAAGGAAAGGTTCGACATTTTGGTAAAAATGCTTAACACTATTTGCTTTCTTGCAGAGAGTAGGCTGGCTCTGTCCAAAGACAACTAAATCTGGCTACTAGCACCTAAAGTTCACAAATTAATGTTGTATCATGTGTTTTAAGTGTAAAATTGACAAATCACTGTTTTACGGGCAGAATGTGCCGGACTATTTCTTGGTCCTGGTGGTGCTGGTAGGCGAATTTCTTTACCTTTGGACAGAGCCAGGCTTAGCGAGCTCCTGGCGGTAACTTCATATTTAGTTTAGCATACATGGAGAGTGGTATCAATCTTCTCATCTAACTCTCTGCAAGAAAGCGACTGTGTTTACAAAAAACTTCAAACTTTTCCTTTAACTGTAACTGTAATCACTTGCACTTACAGTACATAAACATTTTTAAGACTGTAGTTGCCTGCACAAACTAAATGGTAACCAAAAATGCGTCCTACTTCGGTTCCTTTGGTTGCGTCCTTGTCGACACTTCTTGTAGAACAAGCAGCAAGGAGCCACACAGCAGATGATGAGAACCACACAGAGGATAACGGGGAAAATAGACCCTAAGGTGCTTCCCAGAAGTATAGCCATGTTGCTTTTTTTCCACATAGCTAGGCCTGGGAAAAGAAGACACTTAAATTTAAGAAGTATAATGATTAAATTATTATGATCTTAAAAATGCTGATATTGTTTTTTATCCTGTAACTGTCTTTTTCTGCAAAACAGGGGGCACACCTTCCAGGACAGCGTTCTTGTTCTACTTGAGTTAGATGGTATATCTTTTCACTGCAGCAGTATTTTTTGTTGCAGCTTCCACAGCAGTACTGAGTGACACATTGCTGAGTGTCATGGTAGAAACCATTCGTGTCCCAATAGCTGCTACAGTAATCAGCTGCAACACATCAAACATGGTGAAGAGAGATTAAGGAGTTACAGTATAACATGTACTGATAAGATTAACAGCTAAACTTTCACGTCTCTTATAAGTTACATACATGTAGGCCTACATACAGTGGGGCAAAAAAGTATTTAGTCAGCCACCAATTGTGCAAGTTCTCCCACTTAAAAGATGAGAGAGGTCTCCAATTTTCATCATAGGTATACCTCAACTATGAGAGACAAAATGAGAAAAAGAAAATCCAGAAAATCACATTGTAGGATTTTTAAAGAATTTATTTGCAAATTATGGTGGAAAATAAGTATTTGGTCAATAACAAAAGTTCATCTCAGTACTTTGTTATATACCCTTTGTTGGCAATGACAGAGGTCAAACGTTTTCTGTAAGTCTTCACAAGGTTTTCACACACTGTTGCTGGTATTTTGGCCCATTCCTCCATGCAGATCTCCTCTAGAGCAGTGATGTTTTGGGGCTGTCGCTGGGCAACACGGACTTTCAACTCCCTCCAAAGATTTTCTATGGGGTTGAGATCTGGAGACTGGCTAGGCCACTCCAGGACCTTGAAATGCTTCTTACGAAGCCACTCCTTCGTTGCCCGGGCGGTGTGTTTGGGATCATTGTCATGCTGAAAGACCCAGCCACGTCTCATCTTCAATGCCCTTGCTGATGGAAGGAGGTTTTCACTCAAAATCTCACGATACATGGCCCCATTCATTCTTTCCTTTACACGGATCAGTCGTCCTGGTCCCTTTGCAGAAAAACAGCCCCAAAGCATGATGTTTCCACCCCCNTCTGGTCCAGCACAAACCAGCTAACTTTCAAACAGTGTGGATGAATTAAAAATGTTTGTTTCCCTCTCCGCAAGTATAAACTCACAGTGGTCAGCACACACACGTACAGTGGGGCAAAAAAGTATTTAGTCAGCACACCAATTGTGCAAGTTCTCCCACTTAAAAGATGAGAGGTCTCCAATTTTCATCATAGGTATACCTC